>CAJDSM010023290.1:0-11964 GCA_903981925.1 Ostrea lurida
GCGATGTGGCCCTTGGGCCTCTTGTTTCAAAATGATAAGAATAAGATACTAAATTTATGTGTATACAAGTAAAATCAACAAATTTATCCACATGGATTTAAAATTTTTGACCATGATTTCTCAATTCTATTCCATACAATGGGAAAACTTTGTATAGGGTTATATAGGGAGAGGCAATTAATATATCACAATATTTGAACATCACTGAAAAATATGCAAGTTTCTGATATTTCAAAGATCATGCAAGAATGCAAGTTTCAGATTTTAAGCAATCTTCTAGTTAGGCAAAGAAAATTAAAAGTAAATCCAGGTTGTCCAGATCAACAGTGTACAAAACATTTAATGTTTGGTGTGCCTTTATTGTCCATTTATAGTTTTGTTTCCTTACTAGCTATACACTTGTAGTCATTGCAAACATCAAAATCAAATAGATTTGTTAGACCAACATTGGACTATAGATCAAGATTGCCCCCAAGATTGAAAATTTTAGAGCATATATTGCTTTTGATCTGTTGGTTAAGAACTGTAACCAATGGTCTTAACTTTTTAAATTATTCAACACTGGTAGAGTCTTTGTATTTTAATCTCTACAAGGTCAAGGTCAAAGATACTTTGTCTTTAGAATAGAACACCCCCTCCACCTTTTTTCCCCCTAAGAAATTTGAAATGTTATTCGTTTGTAACAATATTGTGAGTGCACTTGAATTCATCTTGGATTGAGACTGTGATGGTATATATTATGATGTTTCAGTCACATCAACAGAAAGACTACCTACACAGATCCTAGGCTAGCTTTCGCAGAAGATGAGAAGAAAACACCACTGGATTTTAAGCAGAAGTTTGATGGCAATAGTACTGCCATACAAGTCATCCAAGGAAAAGACCTCTCCGGGAAATACGCAGTTGTGACGGGAGCCAACAGTGGCATCGGTTCTTGTTTAATTTGGATTTTTGGGTTTTTTTTGGGTTTTTTTTAGTTTGCTAATTCAGAAACTTTCAATCTATTAACCCCAGAGTTTTTTCCTTTTTTTCCCTCTTTTTTATTTATTTTTTTTTTCATTTATGATGAATTAAGATGGATGGATGAAGAGTCATCCAATTGACCAAGAAAGAAAACGCAGAATGCATATTTACTCTTGATATGTAATTTTATCAAAGGAGAAAGATATGTGCAAGCATTCTTTACTTATATATTATCATATAAATGAGGACTCTTTATCTCCCCATTGTGATTGTGCAATATGATTAGAAATATTTAAAGTTATTAGGTGACTCAGAGAATGTTTGTATGTAAGACAGGACTAAAACATTGAACTAATATTATAAATGATGATTTTATTTTTGCACAAAATCCAAAGATTATTTTGTTATGCAAAATTGTGTATATTATAGGTAGTGTTAACTGACGGAAACATTGGTGAAAATCATGTTGACTGATAAGTCTGTTGAGGCATATTCATAGAAATAAAGACTTTATGTAAGGGGTTTATAGTGTTAAACTTAAAACTGAAGTGATTTTGATTCTGAAATATTAACGCATTGTTTTTAAAACTGAAAGTAACCAGCACATTGTTTTTAAAACTGAAAGTAACTGGGTTGGATGGTCAGGTATCTAGCTCTCGTTGCCCCCTTAATGCCACCGTCTTGACGCACTGGCCATTTCCTTAAGGCTTTCTATGCTTTCCCCTTAGAGGTTTTTGAATATGAAATAAAAGCAGCACTGATGTATGGTTTAAAGTTGATTTATAAAGGTTTAGAATGTTCAAACATCTAAGAAACTTATATATCAATGGATTTTATAAATTAAAACCTTACTATATACATAGCCAAAAAAAATACAAAGTTACTTGTAGAAAAAATGCGGTGCAAAAGGTATATTTGAAAAAATATTGTTTAACTTCAGAAATCAAATAAATTGAAATAAATAAGTATAAAACAATATTTTAAATTATAGTGTACTATATATTGATGTTCATCTGAAATTTTATTATTTTATCATTCATAGTAAATGCACAGGTAAAGGTTTTGTAAACCTCCACCATTGACAATTCAGCCAAAAACATGTAAAAACACACAATTCCAGAACAGGAAACATTGCATAATCAATTGTGTACATGTCCCCTAATCACGTGGGGATTGTATAGTACACAACCCACATTTTGGGGTCTAATTAAGCTCTGTTGATTGAGTGCGTCAAAAGGTGGCAGCTAAGGAATTGAGCTGTGCGTCAAACGTGGCATTAAGGGGAAATGGATTAGAAAGGTCTAAGGGGAAAAGAGCTAGAGGGGACAGGGTAAAACATGTACGGTAACAAACAGTATGTTAATCTAATCTGTACATAACATATATATACAGTCAGACATTACTTACAAATTTTAAATGGGATGTCTGGACTTATAAATTTTTGTTTTATTTTAGGATATGAAACTGCTAGAACTTTGGCTTACTTTGGGGCCACAGTAATCTTGGCCTGTCGGAATCTTGAGGCAGCGAACCAATGCGTCGAAGTCGTTCTAAAGGAGAGACCATCGGCAAAGCTAGAGGTCATGCATTTGAACCTAGCTTCTCTACAAAGCGTTCGAATGTTTGCTGAGGAGTATAGATCCAAAAAATGGTAAACCAACAACAAACACTAAGTTTATATCAGTTGTACATGTAACAAATGGGGGCAATGGGGCAATTGATGAAAAGTTTTACTGTCTAAAATCTCGGTGATAACCTGCACTCACCCGAAAAAATATCAGATTTATTTCTTATCATTTAATTTTCATATTACAACAACAAAATAATGTCCATTAAACTTGAATTGTTGTTCAGGTACGTGATCGAAAAATCACCTCAATTCTTAAAAGGTGTTTTAACCAATGAGAATCGGCGCTAGGTAATCACTTAAAATAAAATTAAATGATATCGGATTCTACACTTGGAATTTGATTTTTAAAGGTGGCTTATGAAATGGGAAATCTAGCATTTGTTTGAGACAGAAATGTATTACCAGAACCTAAAAAATGGCTTTGCATCCACAAGAGGTTTAGTACAGGCCAACTAAGTTATTTTCCCTTGGACACTGACATGGGTGATCACTACCATATTTCATGTGTAGGGAGGAATTTTGATGTTTGATCAATTCCTATTGTGTACACAAAGAAATGTTCATTGTTGTGTACAGGGATGTGGTTGAATAAGGCCATCCTAAAAATTGTTGATTACTCATTGTTTCAGTAGTTAGTAGAAATGTACGGTAGATATTACGGTATTTGATCTTGCGAGATTCTAAACCATTAAATCATTTTTCATAATATCCTTTACAAAACAAGTATGCTACACATTACAATGAATGGATGGTAAGTGTGAAGATGACTCTAAGCTCCATCATGACTTTCTATGCCATTTTTTTGAGCAATGGTTTTGGAATTTTGAAATTAATCACAACAATAAACAAAAGAAAGGCATCATAAAACAAATTGATTAGGACAGAATGGGATAAGTTGGTGTGTTATAGCAAACCTACAATCTTTTAAGGATGGTTTTCAAGTTTACTATACCTTCATTGAGAAATGAATCAGTCTTCATGCAGATTTAAATTTTTAGACATATACCTGTATTCTGTCAAGAGTAAATCCTGTCTTTTAAGCTTGTAACTTCACATATGATTCCATTGATATACCTTACCCCCCCCACCCCAACCCCCCACCAATGTTTATTCCCTAATAAAACCCCTGTTATTTACAAATGAATATAAAATCTGGGCATGTAGCATATCATACATTGAAATCAAATGAAAAATTGTACAGGATGTAGTTCAAAATAAACAATAAAAACAGATGTGTTCAAACGTGACATATACCGTTTACAATTATTTACTACTGGTCAGTGATTAGAGTCCTGGCAATTCTTGAGACATTAACAAGAGATAGCCCTTGCTGTGGAATCAGTAAGTTTTGATGAGGCTTAATTTTCATGGATTTAATGGATGCCTTATTCCCAATATATGGAAAGCATATCCACCAAATTTGTAAAATTGTGGCAATCCTAGTTCAGTATACATGTATACATCTACGATTTGAACATCTCAAATTTATAAAATTGATATGTTTATTTCTTAGGTACATCTATATTGGTGTCATATAAAACTACCATATGTACACATAAGTGTCACTCTAAAATATGAATTCATACTTTATTAGCCAAGTTTCTGATTCGCTTAATTACTCTCATCTCCCACAGAGTGGACCGAAAACCGTTGGCTAGAAAAGATGGTTTTATTGTGTTATCTGCAATTTACTGTTTCTGTTGTGACAATTTCATCATACATACAAATTACTTTTTGTTTTCTATTAAATCAAAAATAAATATTCTAAAATGAGTCTTTTTAAGGCCCCTTCACATGCTGATATTGAATGCTGGAGTGTTTGGTTTGGATTACACAAAAACAGAGGATGACCTTGAGATGACCTTTCAGGTCAATCATCTTGCCCAGTTTTACCTCACCAAACTCCTGTGGGAAGTGCTTGCAGCCTCTTCACCTTCAAGAGTGGTGGTAGTGTCCTCTGAATCTCACAGGTACATGGAACCTTCTGTTGGAACCTTAAGGTGGAGATGTGGATGATTTTATACTTCATCAGACTACTAATTTGTCAACTTAGCATGCAAGCATCATGATATTGTAATTAATTTTTATTCCTGAGAACTAGATTATTATTAGTAGGGCACCGTCGAGTATCAGTGGGAGCCCTATAGTAATCAGCTTGTCTGTCCGTCCTTCCGTTTGTCATTCAAAGTTTTCACACGGTAACTCAAAAGGGCTTGCACCAATTAAGTTGAAGCTTTAGGACAGTGCAATTATCCAATGAGGTCAGCTCAAAAATGTTTTAGCAACTTGCATGAAAGTTCTAGAGAGTGTTAGAATTTTTATCTCCTCGCAACTAGTTGTGGAAAGGATTTAGCATTGCTGCCATGAATCCATGGGACTGTATGTGTGTGTGTCTGTGTATATGTAGGGAACCTTGTGAACATGATAGAAGCAAGGGTATTCATCAGAGAATCATCAAACCTTCCACAAATGTTGCCCATGGAGAGAGAATGAACCCTATTGATTTTCGGGATCAAAGGTCAAGGTCAATATTGACTATTGCCTCAAAATCTTGTATACAAGGTTGAAGAAAGGGCATTCATTGGGTGATAATCAAACCTTCCACACATGCTACCCATTGAGAGAGGATGTACGTTATTGATTTTCAAAGTCAAGGGTCAAGATTGCTATTGATTATTGCTAAAAATCTTTTGAACATGATAGAAGCAATGACAATCATCAGAGGATCATCAAACCTCCCTCAAATGTTGTCCATGGAGTGAGAATGAAGCCTGTGGATTTTCAAGGTCAGCGTTCAAAGGTCAAGGTCACAAGGTCACTTATTGATTATTGCTAAAAATCGTGTGAACATGATAAAAGCAATGGCATTCATCAGAGTATCACTAAACCTTCCATAAATGTTACCTATGAAGAGAGGATGAAACATTGATTTTCAAGGTCAGGGGTCAAAAAGTCAAGATCACTATTGAGTACAAAAATCACGTGAACAAGGTAGAAGACACAGCATCCATCAGAGGATCATCAAACTTCCACAAATGTTTCCCATGGAAGAAGTCATCTTCGCAAGCACAGTGTCGATTCGCTTACTGTCATCTCCCCTTGGCAGATTTAGTCGAGTTTCTAAGCCTTCAAAATATCATGCTTTGACTTCCCAGGCAATCCAATCAAATTGCACCATTCATACCTGTTCGGTTTGAGTGAAGTCTGGTCTTTGAAGTCGGCTTTGTCACTGTATTTTGCCCATAAAACAAAGACGTACAATTTTTGGAGAAGATTCAGAGTTTTTGACAGTTACTAGAGATTATCGATTATGTGTCGCACCCAAAATGTTGACAGAGGGCAGTGTATCTGTGGAATGTGCTGGAATAGACTGAACAAATTCAGAAAGATTGAGCATGACATAAAAACCAAAGTAGAATCGTTAAGATCAGAAAGGCAAGTTTTAATACGCGATTTATGCCTGAAACATAAAGGTGATATAAGCTCGCAACAAGTATGTACACCTAAATGAAAAAAAAAAATCATACAATTGTTCACTCGAGTGTTTCCGTCAAGAGCGATTACTCGCATTGTCCGTTAGATGGCAATTCAGTCGGACTAAATCTGCAAGGAGGAGATGACAGTAAACGAATCGGACATTTGGCTTGCGAAGATGGGAGAAAGTATGAAACCTACTGATTTTTATGGTCATTGATTGATCAAAGGTCAAGGTCACTATTGACTATTTCTTAAAAGAATTATCTTGTGATCATGAATAAGTAAGGTCAATCATCAGAGGATCAACTAAACCTTCTACTTATATTGTTAAGGTCAAAGATCAGAGTCAATATTGATTAATGCCTAAATATTTGTGTGAATTAGATGGAACATATTTATGGCTCAACCAGCGGGGCCCTCTGTGATGTGGCCACATCACATTTATTTCTAGTTTCACAAATAATCATTTGTTGAAGCGATAATCATTGTGGCCAGAAATCCCACTTTACATACAGGACTGTATATGTACATGTACAGGTTTTACTGTACAATAGTACAGAGGACAGTAACGGAAGGATTGTAAGTTGCAGTTGTATTGAATTGTTTTATATTTAATATTAATTAAGTAATCTCTTTTACAGAGATATTTCTCGTTTTACTTTGAATAACTAACATTGCCGGAATGCTTCTCCGCAGGTCGAGTGATATTTCCCTCCACAACATCAGCGAGGATAAGCTGTCCCCCGGGCGGACTAAATACCAGGACCTGCAGTCATACAACGACACCAAACTGTGCAACGCCCTTTTCTCCCTACACCTCAACAAACTGCTCTCAGGCAAAGGCGTCCATTGTAACTCAGTGCACCCTGGGACTATCATGTACACCAAGATTTCTAGAAACTGGTGGTTGTACAAAATAATATTTCTGTTTGCCAGACCTTTTTCTAAGTCAATGGTGAGTATTTTTATAAGTACTTCGTAAAGACAGGTATCATTTTAAAAATACTAAATTTGCGGAATCAAGTAAATGCATGTCTGGTCAGATTCTAGCATAGAACAGATGGAATTTTTGAATGTGAATTGGACATTATTTATTAAAAATTAATTTGCGTCTCAAATTAAGATTAAAAGACTTAATTAAATGCTTTACTTGTTACATTTGTTTACATTTTCTTCCAGTTTTTAGCTCTGACACTTGAACCTTCAATTCAGATGAGCTTTTTTGATCACCAGTTGTCCGTAGTCCGTCTGTAAACTTTTCACATTTTCAACTTCTCCAGGACCATTGGGCCAAATTCAATCAAGCGTGGTACAAATCATCCTTAGGTGAAGGGGATTCAAGTTTGTTCAAATGAAGGACAAGACCGACATCAAAGGGGAGATAATTACGAAAATGCAAAAATAGGGTGGTGTCATTTAAAAATCTTCTTCTGAAGAACCACTGGGCCAGAAAAGCTGAAATTTATATGAAAGCTTCCTGATATAGTTGAGATTTAAGTTTGTTCAAATTATGACCCCTGGGGGTACAGAGGGGCCACAATATGGGATCAAAGTTTTACATGTGAATATATAAGGAAAACCTTTTTAAAAATTCTTTTCAAGAACCACAGGACCAGAAAAGCTGAAATTTATATGAAAGCTTTGTGATTTGATAAAGATTCAAGTGTGTTCAAATCATGACCTTTGGGGGTAGGATGGGGCACAATAGAAGATCAAAGTTTTACATGCATATGCAAAGGGAAAATCTTTAAATATCTTCTTCTCAAGAACCATCGAACGAGAAGAGTGGATATTTATCTGAAAGCTTCCTGATATAAGAATAGATTCTAGTTTGTTCAGATCAGATGAAATTTAGTTCATACCTTTGAAAATTGGCACATTGTAAATCCCAAACTTCTGCTCTTCTCTATGAAGCAAAGTGTTCAGGTGAGTGATGTGGCCCAAGGGCCTCATGTTTGTCAGAAGTAAACTGATTTAGTTTCATTGTAATTCATATCTTGATACAAATGTTGACTTGTCTACTTTACACACATCTTCTATATGTAACGAAAGATCCAGTTAAATTATGTAATATTAATGTGAAGGTTGTTTGTATTATGTGGGATATAAAGATGATGGAGGCATGGGATAATTATTAAACTAACTGTTGCTTTTATTGTTCTTAAACAAAATATTACAGATGAACTCAATGTTTATTATATCACCACTCAGAAGGAGAGGGGGTATACTATTTTATCCCTGTCTGTCCTTTCATCTGTCCATCCAAAACAATTATCTCATCATGTTTTTCTCAGCAACTGCATGCATATTACAGCCACATACTATTTGGTATATCACTTCATCTAGGGGTCACATAACGCATCTTCTGAATTCAGACCTTTTGCTTATCAGCCTCCTGTTTACTGACTTAGTCAATATTTTCAAGTCTTGATGCGAAACATTTTCGTCACATACCTCTGAAACTGCGAATCACAGCCACTTGATATTTGGTATGTCATTTCATTTAGGGGTCCCATATCATGCTTACCAAATTTAGACCTTTCACATGTCACCTTCCTATTTACTGACTTAGTCAATATTTTCAAGTCTTGATGTGAAATATTTTCGTTGCACTAATCCTCTGAAACTGCGTATCACATGCAGCCACTTGACATATCACTTCATCTTTGGGTCCCATAGAGCGCTTACAGTATTAAGACCTTTTGCATGTCAAAGATGATACAAAATATGCATTTGCAAAGTTATGGACCAGGTTAAGTGTTTTTATGACGGACTGTTCAGTGAATGAGTTTGTGTCCATTACTTTTGCAAAGTTAAGTTCACTATAAATGCATGGATTAATTTAGTCTTCCAAGATTACACACATTGAGATTATTTTATGTAAAAGTCAAATTAAGATGGCTTTCCTTTTATTTTAGCAACAAGGTGCAGCCACTTCTGTCTTCTGTGCCATCTCTTCGCAGTTAGATGGAGTAGGGGGGTTGTATTTCAACAACTGCTGTCGTTGTGAGCCCTCAAAAGCTGCCTGTGATGAGGAGCTGGCCCTTAAGCTTTGGAACCTCAGTGAGAAAATGCTACAGACTGCACTGGATAGAGAGAAATAGGGAAGAATTGTCTACAGTCAAACCTCGTTATCTCGAACTCCGTGGCACTGAGAAAAAACTTCGAGATATACGAGGATTCGAGATAGGAGGATAAAATACTAAAAGAATTAGTAGATGGGACTTTCGAACCACTTCATCATATCCAGGATATTCGAGATATCGGTGTTTGAGATACAAAAGTTTGACTGTATATAGCAGTTGTTCCTCAGTGAGGGAGTGGAAGAAATTGGTCATTATCTCTATAGCCATGGAAATCCAGTGAGATAGTGTAGACTAAAATATGTTGTATAAGAGTGAAATAGAGAAGAATGGTGCCTTGATCTATGGAACCTCAGTGAGAGTGATAGATTGCTTTGGATGATTAAGAGAATTGTGTGTGTAGCTGTGGGACATCAGTGACAATATGTGTGACTGCATTGGATAAGAGAGATAGAGGGATGAATGGACTATACAGTAATGTGGAACCTCAGTGAGATAATGTTCTACATTGGATAAAAAGAGAAATAGAGATGAATGATCTCAGTAGCTGGTGGAACCATGATGGTTTAGATTTCACCGGATAAGAAATGGGAATGACTGAATCACCCCTACAGCTCGAAACCTTGATGAAATAAGGGCTATTCCAGTAAAAACTAAAAATACTGTGAGTATAACTCACAACCAAGGAACCCCCCGCACCCACATATGGGTCACTGAAGCTTGAACAAAGAAGATATAGCCCAGCCACAAATCCATGTTAAAAAACCTATAAGTTTGACCTTGAGATCAAGGTCAAGGTTATACAGAGGTCATGAATGAAAGTGATACATCTTTCATGGTGATACAATAATATGCCAAATATAAATCCATGTTAGAAAACTTATATACCTTTGACCTTGATGTCAAAAGTCAAGGTTGTATGGTCAAAGGTCACACATAGGTCATGAATGTATGCAATACATCCTCTCATATTGATACACCCATATGCTAGATATGGTATGCATACATCAAAGAACAAAAGAAATTATGGCCTACACACGAATATTAACACACAGAGACGGACAGACAGAACAGACAGACAGAGTACATGACACATCATCACATGATGATGCATCCATTTGCCAAATACAGGATGCCTATAGCAAAGACAAGAAGTTATGGCCCGGACATGAAATTCATGTTTAAAAAACTGATATTTGTTGATCTTGAGGTCACAGGTCAAGGTCATACAGAGGTCATCAATATAGCGCGACAATTGTCTCATAGTGATACACCCATATGCCAAACATGGTATGCTACCTCAAAGAAAAAAGAAGTTATGGCTGGACACGAATTCATGTTAAAAACTGATATTTTTATCTTGGGGTCAAAGGTCAAGGTCATACAGAGATCATCAATATACGCAACATATTGTCTATAGTATACACCCACATCGCCAATATGGTATGCTACCTCAAAGAACAAAGAAGTTATGGCCCGGACACGTATCTGCACAGACAGACGGATTCCTATATAACCCCCCCCCCCCCCCCCCAAACTTGTTTGGGCGGGGTATAATTATCTAGAGGCGGTGGCAATTTTTATTTTTCGGGTGGGGGGGGGCATTTTTCTTTTGGTGGAGGGGTTGGTCATTTTTCAATTTTTTTCTATATAAGTGGGGGGACTAAATATCAATGGCGTTCGATCCACCCCTCCCAGATATTTTTTTTACCTGGAATAGCCCAATGTGAGACGACATTGATAATAAGAAATATTTGGTTGTTGGCTATGGATACCGATGAGGTAATGCTAGACTCCGTTTCATGGAGAGAAATAGGGATGAATCTTGCCTACGGAACCCCAGTGAGGGAGTGTAGAAACTGCATTCGACAGAGAGAAATTGGAATTAATGATCTCTATATGTTAGACTGCATTGGATAGAGAACAATTGGGAAGAATTATCTTGTTAGTTATGTAACTTTGGAGAAATGTTGGATTGCATCGCAAGGATAAGAGAAGTCTGAATTATGTCTGTAGCTATGGAACCTCAGAGAGTTAGTTTTCATTGGATAAAGAGAGAAATGGGGTAGAATTATCTCAGTATATAATGGAACAGAGAAGAAATGGGTGAATCACCTTCTATAGTTACATGTATGACACCTCATTGAGGGAATGTGTGATGAAAATTGAATTCTTGTTGATGTGATGGAAGTATGTAGGTCAATAGCTCAGTAGACTAGTTTGTTATAGTTAAGTTTTAAAACTCTACTGAGCTGAATAAAGATTATCTTATCTCCTGTTGGTTGCGGAGTGCTGCAGAGATCAGCACCAGACCACAAGAAAGTGGGCATGCACCATTAGTATTGTAAGAAGTAGCAGGACAGAGATAGGCATCAATAACTCATTATACACTAGTAATCCACAAGATGATCCCTCCGTAATGCCAGAGTGAGAAGGCTCGCAGTCCGTAGTGTGGTCCATAACTATTATCTTACTTATAAGATAAATAGATTATAGAACTGGGATGGGGAAGGAGGGGGTCAAAATAACAGGACATTGCCTCTTTAACATATTTTATAAATAGTGAATTTTTGGGGATTTTTTAATAAATATTTAGGTTAAAATCCATTTCTTCATATATTAGACAGCCGAGAAGTGAAGCCAGTTTTAAAATGGGTGTCTCATCATAATGGGGTAATCACTCAAACATTTTGAGTTGAGTGATCACTGCATTGTCTAGAAGACTGTACACACATGCATAATATATGCTTTTGATTTTACTATTTGTACATGTGTAAATTTATCTAGGAATTTTAGCCACTTGAAATCACC
>CAJDSM010023293.1:0-13977 GCA_903981925.1 Ostrea lurida
TCAGGTGACCTAAAAATAGTATTTGTACGCTGGAATTTTAGGCAAAATGTTGGAAAGTGCATTCTTGATGCTGTATTTTTTATAAGACTTCGCTTGCAGATGAATGCAGAGTAACTTTAATTAAAACGCACAAAACGCCAGCGAGTAGCCAGACAGAAAATTCAAAAGCATTGAAGTTTCGTTAAATTTTGTATTATTTTTTGATTTTATCTTTTTTATCTTTTTATTTTATCTATTTATTCATTTTTTTTTCTCTCTGTATGTTCGTATTGTGCAGATATGGTAACGGAAGTCAGACACAAAATGAGGAGTAAATCGATTAAAACATCTCTTTGATTTGTCCTTCCAACATCTGACACAGCTGTATATAGAAGCAAAATAAATGACGTGCTTTAGAAAGCTGTAATTTAGTTCCTGATGTAGTAGTTATTTACAGATCAAAGTCTCTCTGACTGCTGGAGGTTGATGGTGATCTCACGTCCATTGGTCGAATGATTTAGAGGGGGGGGGGGCGCTTTCGTTTTCAGGTCCCACTTGGTCCTCAATATAATAAGGAAGAAATGCACACATTTGGGGACAATTTCAAAAAAGAGGGGAAGATTAAATTTTTCTGAGAAATTTCGACGTAAAATAAAACAACCAAGTGATAATCAATGCTTTCTGACACTTCGATTAACCTCCATTCTTTTGGGCTTGTGATTGGTGACAATTCAATTTTACTCCCCATTCAATTTTATTGATATGACATGAGGAATATGTAACAAATCATATAAATATGCATAACGTACGTTAAAATGTACACGTATATATATGTATCTATCAAAAACTACTGGTTCTGTCATGCTACATGTATGGTCAGGTTGTAATATTTACAAAACGAATTTCTTGATTTATCATAATTTTTCAGAGAGAGAGAGAGAGAGAGGGGGGGGCGGCAAATATTTTTTTTAAATGAATGAATTTATTGACAGCACCATTATACGTTAGCATATATATAGTTATAAATACAACAAATCAGTAATTACTGGTACATAATACAAACTAGAACTGTCCTATCGGGACTAATAATACCCCCCGCGGGCACACTACATAATGAACACAACAGATTTTCTCAGGATTAACAGAAGTTGTCTAATCAATGGATATATAGTATAGTAATTCTTTAGGAGGAGTTGGTGGACGATGCACACTAATGCATACATTGGTGAAAAATGCCTTAAGTCCAAACGTTCATATCTTGTACAAAAATTGTCAAAAACAAAATTCCTACAATATGCACATTACATTATGTGATCTAACACTCCACAAAGTTTCATAAAAATCCTGCAAGTCGTTTTTAGGAGGATGACTAGGTTATATTGGTGAAAAATGCCTAGTCCAAACGTTCATATATTGTACAAAATTGTTCAAATAAAATTCCTGACAATATGCACATCTCATTATATATTCTAACACTCCACAAAGTTTCATAAAAATCCTGCAAGTTGTTTAGGAGGAGTTGCGGACAACGCACTGATGCATTAGGTATATTGGTGAAAAATGCTAAGTCCAAAACGTCATATCTTGTACAAAAATTGTCCAAAATAAAATTCCTGACAATATGCAAATCTCCATTATGTATTCTAACAATCCAACAAATTTCATTGAAATCCTGCTAGTCGTTTAGGAGGAGTTGTGGACAACAACATATTTCGGACAGACAGACGGACAGACAGGGTGAAACCTATATATATACCCCCCCCACCCCATTCGTTTGCGGGGGGTATAAAAATGAGAGACGCAACAATGGATTAGACATAGTCTGTTAAATAAAATCCTGTTGTTTTACAACTAATATGAACACACATCTACATGTAAGTTTATAAATTTTCAAATTTTCCTTTTCTAAACTCATATTTATCAGTTCTTAGGAAATTTACCTCTAGCTATTTTTACATTAGATGGATTCATATAATGTTGTTCAGTCTTTAAACCTTTCTCATATAATAGTCTACATTAAATATGTCGCTGTATTGTTATCTATAATGATCAGAACGAGGATTATATAATAAAAATGTTCTTCATTTTTAATACACTGTTTACATGAATAGCACACACGTTTGTCCCTGGGCACCGGAGGTCTTGAGTATCTTCCTGTTTCCATATGAAGTGAATGAGCACTTATTCGTGTACACATGCAATTTGGTCAAAGCTCTTTCTGATTTCTTTAAAGGCAGATCTTGCAAACAATTATGTGGTTTAAATTCATTTAGACTAACTATAGTGCTATAAAATGTTCATTTTTCGATATTGTTATTGGATATATTTTTCAGTTGATAAATTTATTTATCAGAATTATAAATGTGGTATATATATCCAAAGATGACTTCGAAATGCATATCAAACTTTTCTTTTTCGCTAATTTCATATTCATGGTTAGTGAATATTCATGAGATGACATCCATTTTAATCTATTTGTGATATTACAGCATACTAAGGTGCACTTGTTTGGAATGTTTACTACTCATGAATATTTTCAAAATTGGAAGAATTTTGACAAGTGCGCGCTAGCGAAAAGGTTGTGAACTACACCACGTGGGTATTTTTCTCCAATGACTGCAATGACATTTCACAACTGCGCAACCATGATGCGCGCGGGAGAAATATTGACAACAAAAATGCCGTCGGAAAGCCCAGCGGTTCCAGCACAAACAGAAAAACCGCAACATTACTTGTAAGGATTTTAATTAATATCAGATGGTTATCTTTCGCCGTTGTCTTATACTTCAATCGGTTTTAACATTGATAATTCTTTCTCTTTTGTAGGTATTTGAAAGAATTTAGAACGCAACAATGCCCGTTATTTCTTCAACACAAGTGCACGCAGCACAGGCCGTTTACATGCTTTCACTGGCATTTTATGAACCAGAGACGACGAAGACCAATTCGGAAACGAGACGGAACTTTTAATTACAGTCCAGATGTATATTGTACAAAGTATGACGACACGAATGGGCTCTGTCCTGACGGAGATGAGTGAGTATCTTATTGTCTTTCTGGCCGCCATTCAAATTTTGGTGGGAAATATTCTTGCCTACCTGAAGAAAGCTCAAATTTTCGCCTTATTTCACAAAAAGATGTCATGACAGTTGTGTATACGGTTAGGTTGTGTGATAAGATATCGTTAGGTAATAAGTACATGGCCGTTTTAGTGGAATATATTCCATTTTTTTAAGCGAAACAATCTGACATATTGTAAACAATGTCCGCCATTTTGTTGGAAAATGCGGAGTTGCAGAATTGCGTCTTATTCATCAATATTTACCAATTGACAAGTACCCAAAACCTGTATTAAATTTAATCTCTAATTGTTTTAATTAAGTTTAAACAACTTTTGACTTAAGTATTGACTCAACAAAAAAGTTTTCATTGTGTTGACCCCATGTTTACCATTCTATTTTTAAAAATAAACACAAGTTATAAATAAAACCAGCTCCATCGTGTTGCGGTTTATCCAGGTGTAAAGGATGGGATTTTTATTCCCGTATTTAATCATTTTTACGTCACAGAAAGTATTTCTAGGGTTAAAGATACTTTTCTCTCTAATGTTTTGATTTCAATCAGCTGTTTTTCTTAGTCATGCGTACCGGAACAATAGGGTTAGTGGGTCAGTGACGTAACCTTGAACTCGTATACAAAACAATTCAGGACTTGGCTGGCAGAGAAATTTTGTTGATATTCAGTGATTTTTCTACATTTTTACAAAGGGTCCTGTGGCTTTCGAATTGGGAAAAATTGTCGATATTTCAGTCAAATTGGGAAAAATCAATTTTATCATAAATAAGTTTCAAAATGATATCAAACATTATATTGCCTTATTTCACACATCTTATTTTCTTTACCCTTCTAAATTTTCAATTATTCTATCTTAATCATCATTCCCATAACTCTTAATTCTTAGATATATCATTCACACTGAATATTTTTTTTTTATTCAAATACTTTCTCCTTTCCTAGTTTATATATTGGGATCTGAATTGGGAAAAAAATTAGCAATTTTTGGGAGGGGAAAGGGTCGAAATTCGGACCCAAAATGGCTCTTAAAAAATCACTAGATCATATAATTTTTTTTGGTAATGAAGGACAATCAAGTCAAGCAACATTCTTTTGTATATATTTATGGAAATTTATTTTGATTTTTATACATATTTATTATGTCCACATGAGGATCCTATGGTTGGTAAATATAGATGCTGTTTTATTCTATTCATGCCTTGGGTGAATACACAGTATCGTGCAGTGAGAGAACTGTCAGTTTTATGGGGGAAGAATGGTTGACAGTGTATTCTGCAAATGGCTTTTGCATATTTTGTGATGGTCACATGACCCTTCTCTATTTGGTATATGTGAATAATATTTACAATTGTTATATAGGAATGCATATCGTAAATTGTATTGGGAATTAAGGGGGGAAAAACCCTCTTTCATGAAGTGTAACATTGAAAATGAAAAGATGTGTGGGGTAACTAATATATAGACGTCATCTAGAGCTGTCAAGCCATACATTTGACATGTCATACATGAATTCATTCAAGACTGTTGTCTCCGAAAATGTCTGGCATGCACCAAAAAAAGCATAAAAGCAATCCAGCAATTGATAAGAAAGTTAATATGTTGTATTCTCAGGGATAATACCTAAATAACAGTTGAAATAGTGATGTTACGTGGTAGTGAATTATTTTATTTTTGGTATACATGTGTGACAGTTCCAAGTCCATTGTTTCTATTTGGGTAAAATGTTTTACAAGCATGTCACTTTTGTGTTGTAAACATCATTGTTCCAAAGTGTATAGTTCGTTGAGAATCAGCATTTGGTGTATTCTGACCATCTATTTTACTGCTAACATTGCAGGTGCCCTTTTCTACATAGAACAGCAGGAGACACAGAAAGAAGGTACCACCTAAGATATTATAAAACAGGAACTTGCGTTTATGAAACAGATTCCAAGGGAAACTGTGTAAAAAATGGGCCACACTGTGCCTTTGCACACGGAGCCCACGACCTTCGACCCCCTATTTATGACATCAGAGAATTGCAGGCAATTGAGACCCCGGAACTGAAAGCCTCTCTCAGTTCTTCCTCAGGAACCCCAAGTAGTTTGGAAAAAGACAAAATCCTGGCAGAAGACCCGAAGTGGAATGGTAAGTTTTTTTCATTATTATTATCAAGGCATACAGGAAATCGGAGAACGAAAGCAGATCCAAAACTACTGTGTAATTACGCTGGCTTTAGGGTACATGATAGTTTTATAAATTACAGTCCACATGAAATAACAGATAAACAACACAGTTAATTCTGAAACTTGATGTATGTTGTTATGGTGAAAATATTGATTATTGTACGATGTGGGAAGTTGTAAGTTGATATATAACAGGTAAAGTGCTACTCCTTTAGTTAAATTTTATACTAGTTAGCATCTGCTTACTATTGTCAATACCAATGTACAAAACAAGGCCGTTTTCATTACAGATACTAATTATGTGTTAGCCAACTACAAGACAGAGCCCTGCAAGAGGCCACCACGGCTATGTCGACAAGGTTACGCATGCCCATCATACCACAACACGAGGGACAGACGAAGAAGTCCAAAGAAATGCAAATATAGGTAGGTACCAAGCTGAATGTAGTGAGTGTATGGAGGGGTACTGATATTGTCAAAAGTTTAAAAATTTAGGGAGAGGGGTGCTGTTATTGTCAAAAAGTTTTAGAATTTTGGGAGATGGGTACTAAAATTGTGAATCTCTTCAGAAATGGGCACTAAAATTTTTGAAAGTTTGTCAAAAGTATTAAAATTCAGGGAGAGGGGTACTGTTATTGTCATAAATTTTCGAATTTAGGGAGACATGTACTGATACTGTCAAAAGTTTTAGAATTTTGGGAGAGGGATACTAAAATTGTCATTCTCTTTTGAGAAAGGGGCACTAAAATTGTCGAAAAATTAGTAATCATAATAGACATTGATACTATGAAAATTTATTGAGTGGGATTTTATATTGTAGAAAATTTAGGGAGAGAGGAGTCTTGACAATGTAGAGGTTTAGACTATTTGAAATTGTGCATGTCCTTTTTAACATTGACCATAAAGTGATACGCTTTCATATTTCACATGTGTATTCCTTATGACATGCCTTTTCCACTTGATGTTGAATCTGGGGGCATCATTGTTTTACAAGCACTGCCTATTTATACATATATTGTAAATATTAGTGTTTTCTAATTGTTGAAAACAATTTTAATTGAATTAAAGCATTTCACTTAGAATGACTGGTGTTTGAAAATCGTTGATTTAGAGTCTGGAAATTTGCCAGATTTGTTATCTCTGTGCACTTAAGTGTGTGAAAGGGGAGGGGTGTCATTGAATAACAAACCAGTTTATTTTGTTGCTTCTTAAGCTGATCAAGCTTTTGAATGATAAAGACTTTTTGCAGGAAAAATGTATATTTATATTTACTTCATAATTTTATAAGTTTAAGAACAGAAATGCAATTTTGAGATCCCTAGTGTTCTGACATTACAATGTACAAGCAGCTATGATGTCACTGCCTACAATGCGATTAACAATTTAGTAACTAATGGTGTCATAGCTAATGAAGCAGTGACAGCCATTATTGTGGCATTGAGTTTCTGACATTTATTTAATCACATGATCGGTCTCCTGCCTCCCTATTGATTTTGAGGTCTCGGGGTCAAGGATCAAACTACTGTGTAACACTCAATGTCTTGAGAACCCTTTGCTTTACAGACATCAAACTTGGTACACTGGTGTACGTGAAGGAAGAGAGGTTCACTTGATATCACATGATTGTCAAACTTTGTTAAGCTGATACCCTCTTAAAGAGAGTAGACAACAGGCTCTCCCCCCCCCCCCCCCCCCCCCCCCCCCCCCCCATTGAGTTTCATGTCCTATGGTCAATGATCATGACTCAGATGACTGCTTATTTGGAAAAGTCTGCTAAGTATCTTGAGTAATCATACTTAGTATTGTGGTTGTCACTTAGTAGTATATATACCAGTAACCCATATTTTTCACAATTATTACAATCTCATTATCCCCTCACAACTAGTTGCGGAGGAGGTTTAGCATCATTGCAGTGCGACTGAGTATATGTCCGAAACCTTGTGAATAAGATAAAAGCAAGGACATTCATCAGAGGAAGATTTCGAAAATGTTGCTCATGGAAAGGGAATGAACTATTGATTTTCAAGGTCAAAGATAAAGGTCACTATTGCATAAAATCTTTGTGAAGAAGATAAAGAACATTGCATTTATCAGAGAATCATCAAACTTTCCACAAATGTTGCTCAGGCCCCAAAAAAAAAATAGGTGTGTTTCCGATTACCCGACCGACCCTAAAATTTTCTTCCGACCCTAAATTTTTTAGTCAATTCCAGTCCTTAATATTCTTGTACACTTCGTTTTTCGATCTCTAATAAGTTCGGGCTCGATATTCAAATCCAAGATGGCGTCCTTCGTGCTTTCCGAAGACAGACTCGTGTATTAAATACTTTTAAATAGGGTAAAATCAGTTGTCAAAATGTCATTTTTTTGCTTTAATTTATTTTTAATCCCATACTGAACACTCGGATGTCACATGTCTGTACACACAAACGTATTTATTGTGAACACACTTCGTTCCTGGTGATACAAGGCAAATTTGGTACCGAATTATAGTGAATAAAAAATAAAAGAAAAAAAAAAAAAATTCCGACCCGGAACCCTACATTTTTTTTCGATATGTAATCGGAAACACACCTATTTTTAGCTCACCTGAGCCGAAGGCTCAGTGAGCTTTTCTGATCAAAATTTGTCCGTTGTCGTCGTCGTCGTTTGTCGTAAACTTTTCACATTTTCAACTTCTTCTCAAGAACCGCTGGGCCAAATTCAACCAAACTTGGTACACATCATCCTTGGGTGAAGGGGCTTCAATTTTGTTCAAATGAAGGACCAGGCCCTCATCAAAGGGGAGATAATCATGAAAATGCAAAAATAGGGTCGGTGTCATTTAAAAATCTTCTTCTCAAGAACCACTGGGCCAGGAAAGCTGAAAATTTATATGAAGCTTCCTGATAAGAGGAGATTCAAGTTTGTTCAAACATGGCCCCCGGGGGTACGATGGGGCCACAATAGGGGATCAAAGTTTTACATATGATTATTATAGGGAAAATCTTAAAAAATCTTCTTCTCAAGAACCAATAGGCCAGGAAAGCTGAAATTTATATGGAAGCTTCCTGATATAGAGGAGATTCAAGTTTGTTCAAATCATGACCCCGGGGTACGATGTGGGCCACAATACGGGGATCAAAGTTTTACATTGTAGATATATAGAGAAAATCTTTAAAAATCTTCTTCTCAAGAACCACTGGGCCAGGAAAGCTTGAAATTTATATGGAAGCTTCCTGATAAGAGGAGATTTCAAGTTGTTCAAATTCATGACCCCCGGGGGTACGATGGGGCCACAATTAGGGGATCAAAGTTTTACATATGATTTATATAGGGAAAAATCTTTTTAAAAAATCTTTCTTCTCAAGAACCAATAGGCCAGGAAAGCTGAAATTTATATGGAAGCTTCCTGATATAGAGGAAATTCAAGTTGTTCAAATCATGACCCCCGGGGGTACGATGGGGCCCCAATAGGGGATCAAAGTTTTACATGCAGATATATAGAGAAAATCTTTAAAAATCTTCTTCTCAAGAACCACTGGGCCAGGAAAGCTGAAATTTTATAGTGGAAGCTTCCTGATATAGAGGAGAGATTCAAGTTTGTTTCAAATCATGACCCCCTGGGGTACTTTGGGACCCCAATACGGGATCAAAGTTTTACATTTGAATATATAGGGGAAAATCTTTAAAAATCTTCTTCTCAAGAACCACTGGGCCAGGAAAGCTTGAAATTATATGAAGCTTCCTGATTATAGAGGAGATTCAAGTTGTTCAAATCATGACCCCGGGGTACTATGGGGCCCCAATAGGGGATCAAAGTTTTACATTATGATTATATTGGAAAAATCTTTAAAAATCTTCTTCTCAAGAACCACTGGGCCAGGAAAGCTGAAATTTATATGGAAGCTTCCTGTATTAGAGGAGATTCAAATTTTGTTCAAATCATGACCCCCGGGGTACCTATGGGGCCCCAATAGGGGATCGAAGTTTTACATTATTGATTATATAGGAAAAATCTTTAAAAATTCCTTCTCAAGAACCACTGGGCCAGGAAAGTTGAAATTTATATGGAAGCTTCCTAATATAGAGGAGATACAAGTTTTCTTGAAATCATGACCCCGGGGGTACGATTGGGGCCACACATAGGGGATTCAAAGTTTTACATGCAGATATATAGAGAAAAATCTTTAAAAATCTTCTCAAGAACCACTGGGCCAGGAAAGCTGAAAATTTATATAAAATCTTCCTGATATAGTGGAGATTCAAGTTTGTTCAAATCATAACCCTCGCGGGGTATGATGAGGCCCCATTAGGGATCAAAGTTTTTACATGCAGATATATAGAGAAATTCTTTAAAAATCTTTTTCATTGAACCAGAAGAGTTGATGTTTAACCTGAAAGCTTCCTGATATGGAGTAGATTTAAGTTGGTTCAGATAATGCCTCCACCCGACATAGGTTAGATTTTAGTCCACAGTGCACATTTCTAAATCCCAAACTACTGCTCTTCTTAGTGATGCAGCTGTGCTCAGGTGAGCGATGTGGCCCTTGGGCCTCTTGTTTTTTTTTAGGCCTCATGGAGAGTGGATGAGCCATAGTGCTTTTCAAGGTCACTTAATTGCTTAAATAATAGAAGACACAACATTCATCAGAGAATCATTTAACCTGTTACCCAGAGAGAGAGAGAGAGGGTGACCCCTGTTGATTTTTAAAGTCATGGTCACTATTGACTATAAATCTTTTTGTTGCGAATAGATGCCACACTTCAGCCTTGCGTTACCTTGTTTTAAGTTGATCCTTTTCAATATTGCCACACAAGGGATATGTTTCTGATGTATTCCTTGTTTTGGATTTTAGGTCCACACCATGCCCTAATGTAAAACATGGTGACGACTGGGGAGATCCCACACAGTGTGAAAGTGGAGACAACTGTGCTTATTGTCATACCAGGACCGAGCAGCAGTTCCACCCAGAGGTGAGTCCGCATTTTAAACTAAGCCACTGTTGATAGATCATTACTTTGACCTTGTGTCAGTACCTAAATGTATTGTGTCATTTAAAACTTGATAAACAATTTTTCATTCCAGATTTATAAGTCTACGAAATGTAACGACATGGTACAAACAGGATACTGTCCTCGGGGGCCATTTTGTGCCTTTGCTCATGTAGAGCGTAAGTCCAGTGTTAGATTTCTTAGTTGAGGAGACTTACTACTATGTCAGAGCATGATAAAGAAAATAAGTTAAAAAGAACAATGAAATTATCAACATGTGTTATGTGTATGCTGAAGTGCTTGAATGATCGAATTTCTTTAATTGCAGAGGAAATAACGACTCAGAGGGATGTTTTATCAACGACTGAGAATTCTCTGGCTGCTTTCATGACTACAGTTTTACCCATAGCCGAGAACCCTCCTACGATATGTACGCTTCACACAAACGATGTCCATTCACATCAAAAAACGGTATGTAACAGTTACAAGCTGAACAGCACACAAAGCTAAATAAAGTTGTACATTTCTGTCTTTCAAATTTCATGTGACGTCAGACAGGGATGATTTTTCTATAGATGAGTATGAGATGTGCAATTTTTAAGTTTTGATTAATTTTTCAGAATGGTTCGACTAGTTTACACAAATTTCCAGATCCTATAGGAAAAGAACGAACTAACAGTATTCCATATGCTACTGTCACTGTAAGTGATTATTGTCAATATTGCAGTGAATAATAATTTAGATTAGTTTGTGCATCTCTTAGTGATTATTGTCAATATTGCATTGAATAACAATTTTAAATCGGTAGAGTAGAGAAAAGTTTACTTTTTAACTAATTTTTGGATTAATTGAACCCAACCGTGAGTCCCCTTATCTCATGTTATTAGAAAACCAAATTAACACACATACAGTAAGCTTGGTTGTTCTGCAGAGTTGGAAAGCCTTGTGCAGTGGCTATATTCATAGTGGAAAAGCATTCCTGGAGAATTGACACTGACTGAAGTTAGTTTTTTGTAGTTTAATTGGAAAACCCGTTGTAATTCTCGGAATTTTCATCTTTTGTCTTTAGGGTAACAGTATAGCTGTTCTCTATACACTACAATACTGGTAGTCCCTCGCCGAACCTATAGGGAGAAAGGTCGCTCCAGTGGTACCTCTATGTAAGCATTACCCGACTCGGGATTCTTATCCATTGCGAGCCCAACCCCTGGTGAGAGAGAAAATTACAAATGGTTCCAGTGTATTAGTAGGAACTTAGTGACATCACTTATCGTAGTCTCATGTTCCTTCATTTCCTCCCGCATAATGTCACACAGCATCAAATTGTCCAACATTGAATGGCCTGCACCTTCATTGTCCAACATGAAATCGCCTGCACCTCATGTCCAACATTGATACGTCCTGCAACTCAATTGCATCCCTATTGTATGCATGGCACCTCATTGTCCAAGCATGATATCTACATGGCACCTTCATAGCAACCAGTGATAGTTGCCTGGTACCCTTTCCCCATTGTCCAACATTATATTGCCTGGCAGCATCATACTCCATTGAACATTGCTGGCTCATCATTGCATATCATTACATTGCTTAGCTCACATTGCATACCATTATACAACCATACATGTTTCATTAATGCGTGTATGACTCCCATTTTCTTTCCCTGCTGGTAATTATATTTACTAACCATAATCTCCCTCATGATTAAAAGTCGTTTTGTATTATATTTTTTTTTCCCCCCTTTTATCAAGAGAATCAGGAACATAACTTTGAATAGTAAAGGTGATAGGGCTTTCCTAATCACGGTATCTTTGAGACCAGCCCCTCACAGGTCGCAAAACTTGATCCTAATTACCTTGATCGCATTGGTCATCAACTTTCGTAAATTGTCTGAGAATAGGGCTTTGATATTTTCCTCGGATTTCATAGGTATTGTGGAATTAAGGGACATTTTTCACAAACACATCATGTGTATCTGGAGTTTGGCTCAGTTCTTCTTACAAATATGTTTCTTATTTTTGATCATTGCACGCTGGTGTTCAGTGCATTCACAATGAAAGTTAATCGTAAGACTTGCAATTCATGCGGCTGATTACAGTGCGTGGAATCCAAAGCATAATTAATGCCTGCGTTTTATCAACAGTAAATAACACAAGTTTAAAACAAAGTGGTAGAATGTGGGTATTTACTTATAGTGATAAGATGATTAAGTACCCAATGAATACTTTAGCCCCCTGCCCAGCACTATTATCATCTTACATAAGATTTCTATTCATGAATTTATGGGGTTTTTTAAGCAATGACGAAATTTATTCATTAATCCGTCATGATCATTATCTTGGAATCAAGCAACATTTACCAGAGTGTTGATTGTTTTCTGTTTACAGATGAAAATTACGACAACAGTTCAGTCTAAAGATAGACAAACGAAGATCTGGTGGGAACAGCGAAGCGGAAACAAAACCTGCGATGTTACACATTTGTAACTGTTCCCACAAGCACACCCCCAGTCCTGTAGTCAAATCAACAGCCCACTGCACATCTATGTCCTCCCTGGCCCCGCCTCTACCCCCGGAGATCTGTAGGTCGTAGTAGTAAGGCCAATAAAGAAGCAACTTCCATATGAAAATCGGTAGAGCTAAATTTCAGTGCATTTAATGTAATGGTATTACAAAATTCATAAAAATGATTAGATTTTGGTTTGAAATTTAAAATGGACTTGTGGAACTTGTAGGTACTGGCTTAGATGACTTAATCTAGTGAGGATCGTATGAACGTATAGACTGAGAGGTGAATAAGCCGATGAATGTCAACTCCTTTAGTAGTTTCTCTAAGTGCAGGTACTCCCAACTACAGGTAATTCTATCGGCTCAATAGGAGATTGATATGTGAATTGTCTTCATCATCTTGCATTTTAGCTTCTAAAATCTCAAACAAAATCAAGGTTACAATTTTAAAAAACAATTTAAATTGATAACATCAAATTTTCTTGAATTTTGTATATTTAATGAAGAACGAAGTTTCATTAATATATATGGAAAGCTGCTCTATTTTCATCACTCAACATGGGGAAAAGTGGATCCCTTGGTCTGACACAATTATAGAAATGAAATAAAAATATTTGTTCAGCTTCTACTCTCAATGGTAGTTTTACACTTTAATGTTGTTTCCTTTGGTACAATAATGTAGATATTATTTGCAGGTTTTGGTGCACAATCCATTCCCATAGGAATCCCGGGGGGTCTGCAGAGGGGAAGCATTGGTAGCCTCTCTCAGTCTCCACCGTCACCGTTTGGTAGCTTCTCTCATTCTCTCTTGACAGGAAATCAAAAACATGAATCAGGAGACCAGGTAATTGATTTTACAAGTTGTAGACAGCTGAGTATATTAACTCTAGTAGGTGTTCTGGTGGCATTTTATTGTTATTTTTAGGTATCTTGATTGATTTATGTCGGGGGGGGAGGTAATTCAGTAGTGTTTACTAACGTATTTCACATTGCTGCAGTAGTCTTGAGTTTCTGGTTAGATAAAGCTGGTGGCTCAATTCTACGCCTGCTCACCAGACATTTTGACTGACGCTGAACAGATTTATAAGTTTTAAAGGACATGTTGCATGTTTTTCAACTTTATGATTGTTTTTTCCCTTCAAAATTTGCATTGCAAAAATAACTATAAATGTGTTTTAAATGAAATATTTTATGTATGTATTTGAGTTTGAAAGCGACAGAATTAAATCTTTTAATATGATATTTACTTTTGAAATGTTATGCACCTTAATATTAAG
>CAJDSM010023296.1:0-27130 GCA_903981925.1 Ostrea lurida
AATGTTAACTTCGCCTTTTTGTATGATTAAATGATAAAAAAACCTTCAAGATTGTTTTTGACTTTTGATTGTAAGGAGGTGAATCGATCGATCGCAGCAAGTTTGGCCGAGATCCAAAATAGTAAGAAGTCATACAATTACCTATATGCACCTGGAGGATCATTGTGGAGGTGAATTTTGTTGGATCTCAGCCAATCAGAGAGCTAGGAAGTATTCAATCATATAATAATATACATTAATACCACTTTACCTGTTTACTGGATTTTGATTTGGATGGCTGGGGCTTGTTGACTACGGGGGCTTTACTTGAGGACTGTGCTCCTGCAGTTGGAGTACCTGTGTAAGACATCGTCAATGTAATTAATAAACATTCATACAGACTGCTCTGCTGTAAATGACTGAGTAATACCCCCACATCAGATAATGCAAAAGATTGTACAAGAGTTACTGCTCTTAGATTACACTACTTGTTACACAAGTCATTACAGATTTTAATAATTTACACACTGTGCATTTTTAAGACTGTTGATTGTCAGAAAACAGAAATTGATTAGTATGACTTATACACATAAAATGAAAATGAACTTTTCTTAGATATGTCCTATTGCTGGTTGTCCTTACTTACCAATCAAATTCAATTTTATAGTTTGAATTCAAATCCCTATTAATTCCCTTGTTATTATCTATCCGAGATAACCAAGTCAACCATCACAGTGATGCTCACTCTGAGATTACCACCACACTTCTTGACTCACTTGGAGATAGACTCATGCCCGACATCTGTTTGTTGAGATCCAGTACATTGTAATACTCACTTGGAGATAGACTCATGCCTGACATCTGTTTGTTGAGATCCAGTACATTTGATACTCACTTGGGATTTAGACTCAATGCCCTGACATCTGTTTGTTGAGATCCAGTAATTGTATACTCACTCCGAGAAAACTCATGCCTGACATCTGTTTGTTGAGATCCAGTAGATTGTATATCACTTGGGAGATAGACTCATCTGCCCGACATCTGTTTGTTGAGATCCAGTACATTGTATACTCACTTGGAGATAAGACTCATGCCCGACAACTTGTTTGTTGAGATCCAGTAGATTGTATACTCACTTGGAGATAAACTCATGCCCGACATCTATTTGTTGAGATCCAGTAGATTGTATACTCACTTGGAGAAAAACTCATGCCCGACATCTGTTTGTTGAGATCAGTAGATTGGAAGGCCATGAACTCGGCCTGGTCTGTCTCCCCCGGAGTGTAGGTGGCGCCGGCTGATAAGGGCACCGTTCCGAACACGGCCTGCCACTCCTTGGAGAAGTCGTCTCCCCCAGTGGAGGGAGCATTCAAGATCTCATTCAGAATGGTCAGATCATCCCTGTCCGTGTCGTCCTGACCCAGGGGCAGGTCATCAGCCAAGAGGTCCGAGATCACTGAAACAACAAGCCACAAATCTTAAACTAAAAATTCTGTCAGCACGTGTATACAATAGGAATGTACTAACAGAGAAACATGCTTGTAGAGACAAACAATTTGTTATGAAGGTTATTCGTTATATTCAACAAGTTCATGATATGTACAGTTGAACTTCGATATCTCGGAACACCGATATCTCGAATACCATGGTTATGTCGAACTGATTTGAAGGTCACAACCACCTATTTTCTTAGTATTTTTACCCTTGATATCTCGAATTCACGGATATCTCGAACTTTTTTCTTGGTCCCATCAAATTCGAGATAACAAGGTTCAACTGTATTTAAACTACAAGGAATGGACTTCACTTCACTCTAAACGTGAATTTATTATAAGTGTGTAAACTATAACCGTGTTTACTGTATCTGGGACAAAACATCCTGAGATAATGAATATGAAGATCTCAACAAGCTTTATCAGACTAAAGAATGAGTGAAGTGAAATAACATTTCATGCAGACTTCTTTTGCATGAGCCTATGGATTACTGTTAAAATTACCTAACATCTAGGGGGAAAAACCTCTTCTTTGTAATCTGACAAGTTAAATCAAAGTAAAATAATAATTAGCTGGCTATTGCTTGGTAAATATTTCTGTAGTGAACAAAATATCATGTCGTCAGTTACTAACATTCTAAAAACCTGCTTCAACTTTCCTTCCATGAGGAATTATTGATTTGACAGCCCTGGTATAGCTCCCTTTATTATCTATAAGGGGATTATCCAGTGAAATTCAGACCCAGTCAAGTGGTTCAGATAAAAACAGAAGTCCTTCTGTCAACACCAGCCTGGTCTGTATGTGTTCAGAAAACAACAAGTGGGGCCCTTATAGCCCAGCCAATTAACACACTTCAACATGTTGTAAATCTAAAGGTACCTTATTTACTAACCTCCAAAAATTGAACATTATAGAAGTATCACTTTGTTATAAGCCATTTAAATTTGTCGGTAATATCATGTTTAAAAGCCATTCAGTTTCTGAATTTCTTTGTTCGGGAATGCTGGAATTTAACAACTATTCCTAATAAGATTATTATGAGGGGAAATGGAAAATATCCGTATTTGTTATTTTTTTTTTTAAATGTAATTGGTTGTCTGGTGGCTAATGCGTTGTAATCAGGAAATCTTTAAAACTCTAAAGTCGTTCTATATTCCCAATACATTTCAATTCTCTTTTGAGTATTTGCTTTGAAAATTTTCAATAGGCATCTAATTGAAATTGGTTTTCTACTGTTAATTTTTCTTTCCTTTCAATGTAATATTTGCTCTCTACATTACTAGTATGTTTTCAAAAGATTAAATATACCAAGCATTTTGGCACACTTAAATCCCAAGCAACAATAGATTATACCTACACAGGATCAAATTATTCAGGGATAGATCGGAACTACGGGAAAGAACCAGCCGGGGCTTAAATCATTTATCCTTATTAATGGCTTTATCCCCACATGCAAGGTTAAATTTCAAATCATTGACTGAAGTGCAATAACAGAATATCAAAATATACATAAAAATTTAAATCCTAGCACCTCAAACCTGATTTTGAATTCAGTCTTAACCTGAACAGCATTTTTGAAAGCATTACATTAGTGAGCAATACAGATATGTTCTTCTCAAAAGCAGTTTTATTCTGAATGTTTGTCATTCAAAATATATATATGGAATCACCAAATTGTCTAGATGAAAACGTTTTCATAACCAAACTTTCAGAAAAAACAAAGTATTACATGTTTTAAAACAAGAAAAAATGTGTATGATTTTTTGCTCATGTTTTATCTTCACTTTATATGATCTTGATTATGAGATAAAAGCACAGATAATACAATTCATTGTGTATCTACTAAACTAAATCAATATCTGTACACTTTTCAATGTTATGACAAAATTTGCCGCTTTCTGTGGATAAGAAATTCCATGTAATACATTTGATAACCGCTGTTAGATAACATTACATTGTCAGTATATGGATCAATAACCCTTTTCTTGCACTGACTTAAATGTCATTTGGAGACATCAATTTGATCTGATCGTGACCCATTCAGCGCCCAGAACAACATCTCTACCCTTTAAACATCGACAGGTTCCATCTTCTGTTTGAATTCCAACAAAAATCAGTAGGAGAGTAATATTTAAATGCTAGTAAGAAAATAAAAAAGTAAATTCAATTTTGGCAGATTTAAATGGGAGTCGACTCTAGCCGTTTATGGATTTAAGTTGTCGGTGATCGCTGCCTGTGATCGTAGAGTTCACGGAGAGCTACTAGTCGCGGAGAGTTGTCACAGAGACGGTATGAACCTGTGGGGGTGAGGACCCGAGGGTAGGGCTGTCTAACTCAAACAGGAAGTGATCACACTAACAAACCACCAGGAAGGATTAACTAGGAGAATTTGCCTTGTAAGTAGTTTAGTATCCAAGTTCTTAAAACATTTGTATCATTTACAAAAACATTTTAATTCTCTATTTACCATGAACATTTCTTGAATTTTTTTTCTTTAATTTTCTTGTTTTTCTTTTGTTTTTGTTTTCTTTGTTTTGGTTTGTTTGGTTTTTATTTTTGCAATTTTTTTTCTAGAGTAGACGTGTACCATTTTTGCATTAAACTTACATTTGAGAGTAGTTCAAATTATTCAAATATATATTGGTTAAATACTATGAACGTTTTCTGGTTGCCTAAAGATACGACATGTAGCAATATTTGATTAAATCTAACAAGTTGTTTGCTCATCATGTTCTCAAAAAATCCCAGAGTAAACTGCAACGGACGTTCATTTACTGGTAATGAAATATGTAAAGCCGGCAATATAGGTTTGTTAGCACAGATCCTAACCATGTTATTTTAAACCAAAATCAATCCTAAAAGAGCACTTTGAACAAACACACCAACATTGACAGATCATGTTTAACCACCATGGAAATATTGGCAAAAGTTGATCAACCCTTTACCTTGATAACACCGACATTCTATAAAACATAAAGCTTGTAATTGCTTTGCTTGTTAGGGTGCTACAGAATATTGATGTAAACTGGGAGCAGGAGAAATGACAGATTCCTCGTTGACACCCAAACAAATGAAATAATCAATAGCAATACCACCTCACATACCCAATTTGTGATCCAACTGATTTACTGTGGAGGATTTATGACTAATTTGTTTTAAAACTCAAAATGTAAAAGTTCCAAATTAGTCCAGGAGAAAAAGATTTAATTGAATTCCGTTGAGCTTACAGATAATAAGTTGCCAAGCAGAACAAGATGTTGAAGGATTCTCAGACGTGTACCTGTAGTAATTAAATTCCAGTCTCACTCTTGACTTTTCATCAGGATCTTGATTTTACTGTGTACTTAAATACCCAGCAGGGTGTTGATACGTGCCAAATTTTTCATATTATATACCATTTAGTGACACAACCAAATTTGACATGCACACTATTACATGTAACATATTACATTTGGTGTATTCTTTTAGACACCTTCGGTGACAGTTATAGGTCATCACGAAATCAAATGCTTAAATGTGAGCAAATTAAGTGTAGTCTATTGAAGTGACTTCTAAATCAAATCGACACTAATTAATCAAATACTAATTATAATTTCCACCAAATACATGCTAAATATACATTTACAATATACACTGTACAGACAAACACACAGACATGAGGAAAATGTCTGTTGATCTTTGAAATCAAGGACATGAAAAGTATCAACTTTATTAAGTCAACACTTCCTCATATTTATATAAAAGTAGAGCTGAAACGAATGTTCGAATATTCGTGAATGAATAGTAAATAGCGAATATTCGAATGGATATTTAGTATTTGAATATTCGGTCACATGTCTAATACCTGTATGAAGTGCTGTGAAATAGAAGTCAGTACAGGCACTAGACGTTTACAATATAATTTTTTTTAAATCTTCCCGTAACCAAAATATTTACTTTAGTATAACACACCACCATCATAGTTTTCTTATTTACATGTACCAGCTACATCACTTGCAATTTTTGGCGAAAAGTCCTATTTAATATTAGAATTAGACCCCAACTGTCTAGCAGCAACTCTGTTAAGGTCTCTTTTTTTCACGTCGACATGGTGTACTGGAAATAAAGTCCTTTTTTTTTGGCAGTGGTACCTTTGTTTCTCTCTCTCCGTTTTTTTTTTTCTACTAGCCGATTTTGAGTTGAATCTTTAGTATATACATATAACATGGCCACCAGCTAGGAGCAGATTATGAAAGCCTTTGCTTTGTAATATGCTCACTGTTCAGTGCTCAATTAATTTTCAATTTTCTATTAATTTAACTTTTTGCTTGAAATAATTCTATATATATCTTAACACAATTGACAATTTAATGTCAATAACTATGTCGATATTTTATGTTCTGAAACATACCAAACTCCTGGTGATTTATAAATGACAGACCTGTAAATATTTTATGAGGAATATGCATGTACTACATTTATATGACGTTGACGAATATTCAAATACGAATAGAATAGTGGTCCTGAATATTTGAATATTGATTTTTGGTATTCGTTTCAACTCTATATAAAAGAGACTGATATTTTCAGACTACTAACATCTCATTTTTAAAGCAATTTAATGTGTGTTAATCTTTATAGACCAGCTTAACTTTTCTATTACACTTTACTGTATACATCATTGTACATTATATTTCCAGTGACAAGATGGAGGAAACAGAGGAAACTCTGGCTGAACTGGTCGAGTCCAACTTCCTGAAGTGTTCCAGCTGTTGCCATGACTACCAGAGTCCTCGTCTGCTGCCCTGTCTCCACAGTCTGTGTGAGGAGTGCATCCAGAAACTTCCTCGCCAAACGAGTTCTGTACCCGAGGAGTCGAGTTCATCAGAAAACCTCCCCAAAGGACACGTCATCGAACGGTTCTCCTGTCCAGTGTGTGTGTCCTCAATCTCACTGCCAGAAGGGGGAGGCGGGACATTCCAAAGCAATGCGTTCCTACAGGACTTATGTCAGCTTTACAAGTACAAACACGATACAGACAGAAAATGTGATTACTGTACATTCGCTGGGAAATCCGTGGATGCTGTTTCTCTATGTCTGAATTGCCATGACGACATGTGTGGTGACTGTCAAGAGGCTCACCATAAAACGAAGATTACGAGGAACCACCAGGTGGTACCGTATGAGCAGATCAAAAATGGACTCTATGATCAAGATATCCGAGAATATCAGACATTAAAGTGTGAGAAGCATGAAAACAACTCTCTGACTTCCTTCTGCACAGACTGTGAAGCTCTGCTCTGTCCCGAGTGCCAAACTCCCGAACACGGAGGCCACAATATCGTGGATCTCGATAACGCTTTGCCAAAATATTCAAAACAAATAAAAGGCCTAATCTCCAGCATTAAGACCCGCCTTCCATCCATACAGAATTACTGCGAGTTTTTGGAGAAGTACACAGAGAATTTGGACCAGACGAAACAACAGCTTCTGACGGACACAGAGACACAGGCTGACTGCTTGCATAGCATGATTGATGAGTGCAAGAAAAAGCTCCAGCGAGAGATCACAGAGACGTGTGAAGCTGAGATGGATCAAGCCAAAGACAAACTGAAGAATTTGCAGGTAGCCTCATGCTCCCTACATAACAATGCTCACTTCCTAAACCAGCTGATGGCTCACGGGAAACCCGAGGAGGTTCTAGCGATGCATCGCGAAATCACAACCAGATTGACTCAACTCATCAAAATGCAGCTAGATGGTCTTACATCCAAACTCAGGATTGGCTTTATCCCAGGAGCAAGCACTGAGCAGAATCTACAGACCTTGTTTGGCAAGCTTTCAAATGACATGGTACCCGTAGGCAAAAGCAAAACCACCCAGTTAGCTGGGGATGAGCTCCGAATAACCTCTGTGCTACCCAATGTCAAAAACACTGCCGAATTCCTTCTAGCCTTTGATTCAGAGGGAACTGACGAGAACCGGGACATCTGGCCTACCGGAATGACTATCACCAAAAAGGACAATATAGTCGTGGTGGACAGGGACAACAAAAAAATCAAAATCTTCGACTCAGTGGGAAAATTACTAAAAGAATTTACAGGAGAAAATGAAAACAAAATTGGAATTCCTTTCGATGTCACAGTGCTAGAAAATGATACCATTGCATTGACAGACTACGAAAAAGAAAACATCAAGGTTTTCACACAGGACGGAAACCACGTTCTCACTATATCTGGCTTCTTTAAACATCCCCGCGGAATAACGACCAACAGTAAGGGAGAAATTCTAGTGGTAGACTGCCGTCAACAGAGAATCACGGTTCATGACCCCAGATCTGGCGACCTGATCAAGACGATCGAAGGCGAGGACCAGAAAGGGAACAAGGTCCTGGTCGACCCCTACTACATCTCCACCACTCACGAGGACAACATACTAGTCACCGACACAGCTGCTCCAAACATCAAAGTGTTTAACATGGAGGGGCGATATATCGCGGAATATGGCACCTACGGAATCAAGGAGCAACAGATTCTGCAGCCTTTTGGAATTTGTGTGGATGAATACGGATACATATTTGTGGCCGATAATCAGAATCACCGCATTCATCTTCTGAACCCCGACGGAAAGCTGAACAAGTTTCTACTCACCAAAAGCAACAGTATATGGCACCCGATGGCCGTTAACATTTCTAAAAAGGGATTTTTCATGGTGTCAGAGGCATTAGGAAAAATTAGATTATACAAGTATTTATAGAGTACCATGGATAGCATCATGGAATGTAGGAATTACAAAAATTACAAATACTTAGTACATATCAGATCATACAAATTAATTCTTTGAAATTATGCAACAAAATAATCACGTGGTGATTTACAAGATGTGATATGTGTGATTTTGCTAATCAATCATTTACTGATTGGCATTGAATGGAACTAGAATACCCTCAATCTCGAAGTCTCCTTCACAACAGCACTGGTTTTGGCAATCTTTTATGTACACTTTATAGCATCTTAAATAAATTTACATCAAACTACCTTAAAGTTTTATTTCCATGAGATTTCATAAAGCATTGCAAGGCTCGACATTTGCACTGATTATTTCAATGTGGGCTTTCTTTTGGGTGACCTGATATTAAACTGAGGTCACTACTGTAGCTTATTATTTTTTTGTTGTTGTTACCCGGTAGAAAACTAAAGTTAATTCAACAAATGGAGCATCTTTGCGAGCCAAGTGTCCAATTCGCTTACTCTAATCTCCCCCTTGGCAGATTTAGTCGCGACTGAATTGCCATCTAACGGACAATGCGAGTTATCGCTCTTGACGGAAACACTCGAGTGAACAATTTTTTGGTGTTTTTTTTTTATTTAGGTGTACATACTTGTTGCGAGCTTTTATCACCTTTATTTTTCAGGCGTAAATCACGTATTAAAACTGGCCTTTCTGATCTTAACGATTCTACTTTGGTTTTTATGTCATGCTCAATCTTTCCGAATTGGTTCAGTCTATTCCACAGATCGTACACTGCCCTCTGTCATCATTTGGGTGCGACACATAATCGATAATCTCTAGTAACTGGTCAAAAACTCAGAATCTTTCTCCAAAAATTGTACGTCTTTGTTTTATAGGCAAAATACAGTGGCAAAGCCGACTACATTCACTCAAACCGAACAGGTATGAATGGCGCAATATGATTGGATGCCTTGGGAAGTCAAAGCACGATATTTTGAAGGCTTAGAAACTCGACTAAATCTGCCAAGGGGGAGATTAGAGTAAGTGAATTGGTCACTTGGCGCGAAGATGCAAATGGAGTTGCCATCACAATGAGTCAATAACTGACAGAAATTCAAACCTTGGCATGAAAGATTCCCATTGACCTAATAGTATATAATTGTACTTTATGAAAAAAGATTAACCTTTATCATTGGTCTGAGGAATTCTTACTGCATTTACTACTAAAACTGCATTTACTACTAACCGCAAATCACCAGGAAACTCTGCATCTCCTCTCCCATGTCGATGATTCAATGCCCCGACTTTTCTCTGATTAAATGCCCCAACCTTTCTCTGATTAAATGCCCCGACCTTTCTCTGATTAAATGTCCTGACCTTTCTCTGAATGCCCCAACCTCTTTCTCTGATTAAACGCCCCGACCTTTCTCTGAATGCCCCAACCTTTCTCTGATTAACGCCCACCGACCTTTCTCTGAATGCCCCGACCTTTCTCTGATTAAATTCCCCTACTTTCTCTGACTGAACGCCCCTACCTTTTTCTCTGATTAATCGCCCTACCTTTCTCTGACTGAACGCCCCTACCTTTCTCTGATTAATCGCCCCTACCTTTCTCTGATTAAACGCCCCGACCTTTCTCTGCACCTGAGCGCCCCTACCTTTCTCTGATTAAACGCCCCTACCTTTCTCTGATTTAGGCCCTGCTGGTTTCTCACTCGACGTGAAGGCTCCAGAGAAATCGAAATCTTCCTCTTTCATGTCCGTCGGGTCATCCCCCATCTCTATAAATGGAACACTGTCCTTGACATTGTTTCCAAGGTCAGTGGAATTGTTCTGATCTGTGAAAATGATGAATTATGAATGGTCATACTAAATCACCCAGTAAATTGTAACAGAAACTGATTTTATTACAGTCTTTCATTCTTTCTTAGTATTTTCTTAAATATCTTGACAAATTTTCACAGAAACTATTATAAAATGTTACTAAAACAATTCCTAGTTAGCGTGAATTTACCATACATCCAACAACCATCCTGTATCAGACAACTTACAGATGTTAGATAACAATTAGTAATTAGAAAACAACAACAATCAAAGATGTTTCCTCATGAGTGAAAGATGCTCGAGAGGGACATTAAACAATATATAACTGACCAACCATTGAAAGATTTTTAAAGAGTCTCTTTCATAATTTGCTTCTAGATAAGTTTTCTTTTTCTTTATTGATACAAATCCTACCTGAACTCCAAGAACATATTGCTAACAATGATGTCACAGCCTACAGAGGGCTACTGTACAATGTTTCACATCCGTCATATTCAGCAATGCATCAAATTCACTTATGAGTGATAGTACCCAGTCACTAATATGCCGAGTGCCAGGACTATGAACTTTTGATTTACAGTTATCTTTCATTGATAAAAACTATTTGTACCAGCCAGAGGTGCTGATTTCTTTGCCATATTTTCACTGTATCATCTGCAAAGAAATCAGCACCTCTGGCTGGTACAAATAGTTTTTATCAATGAAAGATAACTGTAAATCAAAAGTTCATAGTCCTGGCACTCGGCATATTAGTGACTGGGTACTATCATTTATAGAACAGACGACGTTATCAAATGAAATTTTGAGGATTAATCATGTGATGCGCTAATACCACAAACTGCCTAACTTGTTTTTCTACATCACTATATATTGCCTATTCTCACTCTCTATTGTATCACATACTGCCTAGCTTGTTTTCTACATCACTATATATTGCCTATCTCAACTCTCTATTGTATCACATACTGCCTAGCTTGTTCTCTACATCACTATATATTGCCTATCTCACTCTCTATTGTATCACATACTGCCTAGGCTTGTTCTCTACATCACTAATATTGCCTATCTCACAACTCTATTGTATCACATACTGCCTAACTTGTTCTCTACATAACTATATATTGCCTATCTCACACTTTATTGTATCACATACTGCCTAGCTTGTTATATACTTACTTTCTGTACTCAATATCATACAGAGTTTTGTAGACTGTCGTTTTTAATGTCAGCATTTTCTGTTTTCCCCTTCTTCCTCGTCAAAATGACTATCAATCTGAAAGAGATAATAATAGTTGTTACCTACATCCACGGCAATTCGTTAAACCTACATCAGCCTCTTAACGACTAGGCTCATGTCGCAAATATCCGACTATTTGAATATTCTAATGATAATTTCAAACATTCAACTAATTTTATACATTAAATAGTTGGTAAAAATATGTGCATACTTATAATTTACCAAATTTGGTTACTTGTCGTATCTAAAATTAGCCAGAAAATGTTAAGCACTTCCCACTAACCTCAGTTAAATCAGATTGATGTTAACAATCATATTTTTCTTAATGTTTATGTGTTCCAATGGGTGAGGGGATATTTTAAATGCCATTATTGAGCATTAGTTTTACTTTGAAACCCAAAAAGTGTCCTGTTTTCTTATTAATTTAATATTGGACGTTTACACGGGGGTCCTTTTAACAGGGCTTGTACAGTTAACTGACCACTAATCGGTGGGAATTACACTAAATGATCCTGTTCATGTTTTTATATACAAGTTATACTGAACACCTTAACAGTGGTTAATTTTTTTTTCAAATAATTGAATACTCTTTGACGAAGCTATCAAAATATTGACTAGGAAATTTTCACATTTTGACATCCCTTTTACCACATGTGTATATATCTTTCTATAAATAAATTGATAAATGTAATTGTTACACATGATTAATATTAACAATGGTAAGCTGCTAATTTTGAAGGAATACAAATCATTACAGACTAATTCTTATAGTTAAAGGCATATTGTTCTAACACATTTGTATTTTTTTCATCAGCAGAAACTAATGCGTATTGACTTAAAAAGACGATTAAAAAGGAGTAAAAAATGGTAAATTGTAAAAAATTAAAATTATTTAGATCGTCGTTTTTGTGAAGTTTTGTCTGCCCAGAGAACATGTATTAATTATACGAATATACCAAGATTCTGATGACGTTTCTGATAACTAGTCGACAACGTCAGAAGACGACGTCACAATGCTATCTATAAGCATAGCAAGGTTAAAAAGTTGAAGAAAAAATACACATTCTATTATTTAGATAATATTCTATGTAACTGCTGTAGTTATTTTTTTTAACTTCCTAGTTTATATGTACTTGAAAACTTGAAATTTTCATTGTGCTGTTAGTCATTTTGAGAATTTTTTGTCGTTGAGGCCCTTGGTAACTGCGTGTGAGCACGCGGAATAGCTTCCGAAAGGAGTTCAAACTAGGGGTCATAATAATAAAGGCGGGCTAAATCGAATTTTTGTCTTCCTGGACAAGAAATTCACGAAACTGTATTTTAATAGTTTGGAGTAAGAATAACAGTAAACAATCATATTGGTAAACAAATATTTAATTTAAATATCATCAATAATCTTACGATTTCATGCAATTCTAAGTGAAATAAACAATAATTGAGATTTTGTTAGACAATATGCCTTTAAGAAAAAATTTTGAATATAGCATACTGATCTGTTATACAGCAAGTTTACATTGCATATTGATATAGAAGTGCATTTACAGGGTGCTTGTCCTAATGTGTAATAAACAAGAAACAAAGGCTACAATCTACAGAGAAAGAAAGAAACACAATTCTGACGAACCTCTCTCTCTTTCTCCATTATTGTGGAATCTTGGAATTTGTGGTGGCTCAATTTTCCGTGGAATTTACAAGCCTCAACCAATAAAGACAAAAAGCGAAGCATTCCAGAGTTATCTTCCCTTAAACAAATATATTACGTCCCCCACAAACCCAAAAATTCAGCATCCACGAAAATTGTCCCCCACCAAATTTAAGTGTTCTAATAACTAACATGCCTAACTCTGATGTGTTATGTAGCCATATTATTATATTTCTCCAAATGAATAAAAATCAACAATCAATTATTCCAAACTCAATGGCAACACTGCTGAACTAAACTTTACTAATGATTTTAATAAGGCAAAAGTCAAATATTCCAAATCTGATGCTAAATAAGTACACATGAATTGACATTGAGAGATTCTGCTTACATATAGAACTTAGCATTAGAGAGATCTGCTACCACATCAGAATTTAGGCATTGAGAGATTGGCTAGAATTTAGCAATTTGAAAGATTTGTAAAATAGCTAACACAGGATTTAGCAAATTAAAGAGATCTGCCTAAAACAGCTACACACAGAAATTTAACATGAGAGTTCTGCTAAATTTCTATACACAAGATTTACGCATTAAAAGAATTCTGCTACACACAGATAAATACACGAAGATTTTGAGAACTGAAGTATGGTGAAGCCCTGTGTAAAATAGGTACACACAGCAATTTAGTAAACCGGACTGAAATTGAGTCCTCAATTTGGCTACCTTGTGATGAAAATATTTCAAGGCTATTTATAAATTAGTGTGATTAATTACAAACACAGAACTCCTAAGGTACCTATATTCTCTCACTTGTCACTGGATTTCTAAACCTGCTTCCTGTTGTTGAGAAGGAGACTACTTCTCTCTGTGGTAAGCACGCCGTTCTACCTTAAAACTACACTGCTTCTTTCCCTCTCTCCTGGTAAAAATGTCCACCACTGTGGGACCATATTCCTTCACTTTCAATGTAGGAATGTTAAAAAATTTAAATCTTAAGCTTTCCTGATCCTTCAAATATAATGACACTAAATTACTCCTGACTTTAGTTAATCTCTGTTTTCTATTAATGAGTTTGAATAAGGCAGGGAGACCATGAGGGCGAGTTTAGTGTGTATACTATTACCTATCATCCTCCCAGGTAACGGGGAACCTGAACGCAGGGTTATGAGATCTTCTCTCGACCTTCTAATCCATGCAATTCTCCGCAGTTAACAACATAAACAACAACATAATATAAACTCTACAAAGCAGGCTAGACCCACAACAAAAGTCTTCTATTGGAACAAATGATAGGACGTAATACATATAAACTAATTCATGCAAGAACATATAAGTACTGAAATATAATTCATCGGATATACAGTGAAGCTTGGATTATAGCGAATAACATATATAATCGAATTCAAGCTTTACAATGAAGTGGTTTAAAAATACATCATGAACTTAATTGGATATAAATGTAATCACTTTTGTAACGAAATAAAATATTTCATCCCCCAGCACTTCATAATAACTGTGTTTTATGTATATAGGTTTTTTTAATTTGTAATCTATTCTTGCAAACATAACATTTTTTTTGGTGGGAGCAAGGCAACGTCTATAAATATAACACCACTATCTTTGTGGTGTAGTATACGTAATACCCATCCCTCTACAATGACTGCATTTTATATAGGGTATTATTAACGCATTACCTATTTCCATATAAAAACCTTTGTAAAATTCAGTGTTCTTCCACTGAGTGAGTCCAATGAACAGTAAATTTAAACAAACCAATCACACAAGCCTGAACTGTTGCCCTGCAGCATCATGCATTTTTAAATAACACCAACTTTTTCCATCGTCATACTGATTGATTTATCATTTTAAATTTTATTATTAAGTGATTACGTAGCGCTGATTCCCATTGGTTAAAAACACACCCTATAAAAATTGAAGGTGATTTTTCGTTCACGTACCTGACAACAATTGAAGTCTAATGAATAATTATTTTGGTATTGTATTAAAATTAAATGATAAGCAATAAATCTTATAATTTTTTCGGGTGATAATGCAGGTTATCACCAGATTTTAGACGGTAAAACTTTTCAATCAAATGGCGCTCGCGTCAAAAATTCGGTGATACCTTGCCATCACCCGAAAAAATATAAGATTCATTTCTTTATATCTACTACAATGTAGCCACTACTACAATACATCCAATAAAAACACAATGCGCCAAAATCATTTCCACCAACTCACTTGCTACAGGATCAAAATCCTCTGCTGTGTCCCCTTTCTGGCTGGTTCTGATTCGAAGTTTCCTCCGATAACTTTTTACTTGGCCTCAGCAAGTTCCCTAAACAATAAAATGTGTTCATTTTTGACATGTCTCTTTTTTTAAGCAGAGTATATACTTTAAAAATTTTTAAAATCTGTCAATCCCTTACCTTTATAATCAATCCCTTATCTTTATAATCAAGCCCTTACCTTTATAACAATCCTTACCTTTATAAATCAATCCCTTACCTTTATAATCAATCCCTTACCTCTTACCTTTTTAATCAATCAACCTTTAAATCCAATCCCTTACCTTTATAATCAATCCCTCACCTTATAACTCAACCCTTAACCTTTAATACAATCCCTTACCTTATATAAGTGTTAATTCCGTAGTATTGGTAAATCCTTTAAGCTCTCGCCAACCGCCGTCATGGGTACGCGAGGTTTTTGCCCAGAGTGGAGTAGCGTGGACTGGTAGCTTAGCGGGACGTGAGAGAACATGTTTAACACGCGGAGAGGCGGCCAGCAGGTCCACTTTCCTGCAATAACGTCCACTTCAGTTGTCAACTTCGCCTTCGTCTTCCTCACCTGGGCACTGCACCTAACAGTAGAAATATTAAACATTATAAAAATGTACTAATTGTCCTTCATAAAGGCAAATATTATATCCCAATGTTGGCTTCAATGAAAATGATAAAAAAGTATTGAACAAATCTCAAAGCTATCAATAAGCCAATACATAGGAAGAACCCTAAAAGGCAATCAGAAAAGCTCACTCAGCCTTCAGCTCAGATTGAGCTAAAAAACCAAAATATGTCTCCTCCTGGAAAGAGGGGATTCAGCTAAAAAATGTTCTGGCAAAAATTTAAGTGTTCAATATACTTTTATGTATCCCCCAACTATCTGTCCAACTTTTCATGTCAAAGTTCACACCCTTCTGCTACCTACTTTAATGCGTACAGTAACACTCAGGTGGAAATTAATTTGTCCACTGGTGTCTCGTGGCCCATTGCATTAAGAGTGGACATTTGATATCCACTGAAACACAGTGAGCTTGTATATATAAATGTATATTATTTTTTATGTATTGTAATGCCCTTTATCATTGGTTTGTTTTGATATCACGTGGCTTTTCTGTGATCATATCTATGCACTCAATGAAAGGGTCTATATTTGTATAAATATAAAACTCAGGTAAATGTCCACTCCAAATGCCCACTTGTGATTCCAAATGGGCCAATCCACAGTGGAAGTGGACATTCAAAAATTTCCCCTGAGCGGTACTGTATGTACTTTTGGTATTGACCTACTTTTCGAACTTTTCTAACTGTTTGTACGTGTCAGGATCGAGTTCCTCGGACACGTTTTCATCCACAGAAGAGCTCCCCTGTACCCTCCATTTTGCCGCCTCCATTCTATTTATATAGTCCATCATGTGTCAGATCATGGCACGGTATCGGAAGGTTTCCTACTTCCCTGGTACAGTCGCACTAGAGGCAACTCTCAATGATAACCTGACCAAGAAATAGTTTGAATGGCCTTTGAAATCTATAGCATACACGCCTGCAACATTTCAGCACCAATACCCTTTTATGTATTTAAACAATGTACAAATATAAGGCTTTTTGTGCTTGCCAAAACACACTTTTTCATCAGTCAACAGGACATTTTAACTTCAAAAATAGAAAATAGGAATTTCTTTCATGTCTTGCATTTGTGTTAAAAATGAAACGAATAAAACAATAATTTAAAGAATAAGCAAGTACTTGTAAGCGATTTCAATTTTGTGGGGGGCTAAAATTCTGTAATTTTGATTTTTAAGCATTTTGTGATGGTTTAAAATTTTCCATGGATAGTAAAATATTCAAAGCAGAATCATATACCCCAAATACATTGAAACAAGCATTTTTGCGATGGTTTTATATTTGCGAAAGTTTGCACATCAACGGAAAATATATGCGAAAATAAAACCATCATAATATTTTCCCCATTACAGTTTCCATTGTTTACAATTTTCACAAACAAATTGCCATTTATTGACCTCAACTAAGTTGACTAAGTCTATTAACCCTTTGCTGTAAACTAGTACCTTTGCTGTAAACTAAGCAACCTTTGCAGTAAACTGAGTACCTTTGCTGTAAACTAAGTACTTTTGCAGAAAAACTAGTACCCTTTGGGGGGGTTTTTGGTTACTTAAGTTTTAACAAAATTTTTGCTGTAAACTAATACCTTTTGTTGTAAACTAGTACCGGTACCTTTGTTTGAGCACGCAAAACTTTGTGATTTTCCAACAGCAGCCATCATCTTTTCCTGCTCTTGGTTTTGTCCAGATTATCTTTGGGACTTCAAAAACCCTCCCTGTGGCATTTTCTTCTTGTGATAAATACTAACAATGATATATACATCAAATACTGAAAGCATGTTTTCAAATTATTATAACTGAAGAACTTGCTGTTCACAAAAGCATTCTTTAATTACAAAGCTACCACAGGCATTGTGAAAAACATGGCAAAAATCAACTTTCACTTTATCTTTTCAAATCAAAAATATTTGCTTTGTTTATGATGCATCTAAACTGTGAGAATCAATTGATACTTCTAGCCACATAAAAATAATACATGACTGTTAGTCTGTAAACGAACTGGACATACCAAATAGTCTGTCCGTATTTTTCTAAAACCCTCAATAACAACATGGATGATTCTGATTGCTCGAAACACCTAAAACATAAAATAACAACAAGGCATTAAACATAAATGTATACCACCTTAAAACTCCACCCACTTAAATAACGTACACCAATTAACCACACCTATTGAAATAAACGTACACCACTTACTCCGCCCACTGAAATAAAAGTGCACCACTTAACCCACCCACTGAATAGATGTACACCACTTAACTCCACCACTAAATGACGTACACCACTTAACCACCCACTGAATAATGTATACACTTAACCCCACCCACTGAAACAGATGTAACACACGCAACTTAACTTCCACCCACTGAAATAGACGTACACCACTTAACCCACCCACTGAATAAATGTATAACCACCTTCAACCACACCCACTGAATAAAGCGTACACCACCTTAACCCACCCACTGAATAACACAAGCACAAACTAATGGATAATTTTGAGTTCTAATAAATCAGTTTTCCCACACCTAGAAATTGGGTTTTTTTTTTTCGACACCCAGAAATTGACTATTTCTGACCCCTGATTGACTATTTTGACCCCCTGAAATTGACTATTTGAAACACCCTGAAATTGACTATTTTTGACATGACCTGAAATTGACCATGTTTGACCACCTGAAATTGACTAACCTCTAGTTTCGAGTCAGCTCTGAGTCCGAGGCCAACCACATTGCTCGTCCTCTTCTTCCCCAGCTTTCTGCATGACGGCCTGTTTCGTGGTCCAAAGGTCTCCTTCATCTTGTGGATGTCGAGGTCTCGGTCCTCTCCACCCATTTATCAGTAACTGGGGCCTGAATAGCCTGGGTCCTAAAAAGTCAAATGTATTTATATGTATACAACGAGATTCTTATGATATGTAAAAGGAAAATACATGTAGCTCATACACAGGTCTCCCTTTACTTCTTTCAAATCTACACAGGTCAACGATATATCCCATCCCACCAATCCCACAGTAAAACTAGAACTATCCTAGTTGTACTGATATCTCCCCTCCCCCCCCCCCCCCCCCCCGATCACAATGAAATTATAGAAACGTCCCTAGTGTCTGAGATTGGTAAGAAACAGACTGTCCTAGGTTGTAAACTGATATATCCCCCCCCGCCCCCTCCCCGATCACAATTGAAACATTTTGGGCCTCAATGATCTTGCCTTTTGTGATTTTATGTGGCAAAAATCACTCACAGCCTGGAAACTGTTATCATTGGTCCAGTTTGGCTTGACATATGACCTTTTGACCGCCCATCCCCCAAAATCAATGTGGTCTTTCCTCATCCTAAAGGCAAAAGTCCTTTATAATAATATGGTGACTTCAATGTAAAATTAAAGTTTGTTTTTGGAGGCAAAAACATAATGATGTCTATCCAGTAGCTGTCAGCTGAGTATTTAATTTGAAAGTAGTTGCGCTGACAAGGTTATTTATGAAAGGAGTGTTGGCAAATCCTACAAGTTCAAAAAGAGCACAATCCCACAAATATTCGGGGATTCAAAAAATTTTGAGGTAATATGCGACAAATTGCTACTTAGATACAATTTTCGTATCAAATCTATCAAAGTTTGCTTACAGTTACTCCCAGATGAAACAAGAAACATTGATTTATGCCCAAAACAATCTGTATACAGACTCAGACAGAGGGACATACAATGGTTTTTTGTATACATATAGCCTCTAACCTTATGTTTATATATCAAGACATCTAGTAATTGTCCATACCAATAATTAATAATTCTACATAGCCCATGTAAACAAAAGTACTGTGTGTTTTCCGAAGTTTTAAAAAGACCTCATACAAGATCTCCTAAGTATGTGAGAAGCTTTGGCCTACTTACGTCAATTCTGTCACCGTCAACGGCTTTCTTTTATGTCAAGCCTGCAAATAAAGAAAATTGATCAAACAACAAAACAAAAGCAATATCATTTGTGTTTACAGGTACAAGAGAAACACTTAACACTGTTATTTGTTCAGTTTCCTTCTCTATGTATATAAGTCTACACTAGCCCACTACAATGCTGTGTCATGGACTAGCCCACTACAATGCTGTGTCATGGACTAGCCCACTAACAATGCTGTGTCCATGACTAGCCCACTACAATGCTGTGTCATGACTAGCTCAACTACAAGCTGTGTCATGGACTAGCCCACTACAATGCTGTGGTCATGGACCTAGCCCAGCTACTAATGCTGTGTCAGTGGACTAGCTCACTACAATGCTGTGTCATGGACTAGCCCACCTACAATGCTGTGTCCATGGACTAGCCCACTACAATGCTGTGTCATGGTCAGTGAAACATTGTTCAGACCAGCAAGTCTGCCAAATGAATTTCAGGTGCACTTTTGTTTTCTGAGAATATTTTACTACAAAGAAACAGTTAAGGAGGTAATTTACAACCAAAAACGGACCAGTCCATAGTATATGGTACATCTGAAAATCATTTCAAAACTTACTTAGATATACGGCTATATCATTTATAGTTCATACCATTTTTCCACTGCGCTTCCTAGCCCCTTTCACACTAGGGTAGACTAGACCCTTGTCCAACCTAGACTAAGGTGATGTCTTACAGTTAATTCGCCCTTGTCAACACTAATAAGTGTAGTTTAAGCAGTTAATTCAGCTTGTCCCACTAGACTAAGTTACGTTTTTACAGTTAATTCGTGCCCTTGTCCGCCCACTGACTAAAGTGTAGTTTTAACAGTTTAATTCGGCCCTTGTCCAACTAGACGAAGTGTAGTTTCAAGTTAATTCGGCCCCTTGTCCCCTAGAACGAAGTGTAGTTTACAGTTAATCCAGCCCTTGTCCACTAGAACAAGTGTAGTTTACAGTTAATTTCGGCCCTTGTCCCACTAGACGAAGTGTTAGTTTACAGTTTAATTCAGCCCTGGTCCCACTTAGACTAAGTGGAGGGGGGGGGGGATGAGGGAGAGGGGCTGTCTCCTGTTTTGTTATCACAGAGCATACTAGAAACTGAAACATGAACTCAACAATCAGTAGTTGCTTTTTGTATTCAGTGCAGGCAAACAAGAAGTTTGTATTTCTTTTTGCCACAACAGTCACCTCGTTTAGATCCACCCCTTTATCATTTGTATTATGGATCAAAACAAGACAGTGACATCACATCCTACCCTTAACCTGGATATGAAATTGACATTATATTCATTATACACATCCATGGCCTTGCCTTGGATATGAATGACATTAATATTTCATTAATACGCTGGGCTACTTATCCCCAATCAATAACAGCACACTATATTGTGACAGGAATCAATAAACCTTCAAACAAAATGGCGGTAAATCCACATAAAGTTACAATCTCTACTTAATGATATAAAAATAGATGGGTCATTAGGATTATGGGAATTTTCTCCATGCTGAAAAATTCATGGACATTTGATGTAGTCCTAAGACTCCCAGACTATCTTAGATCTCGCTGCACGGCTGTTGGGGAAATCAGTTCATTACTTTAAAAGTGAAAAAATTTATAAAAAGGAAATGTGCTCGAGGGAGAAGAATACAATTAATCAGTATTGAATTTTGTCTTTGTATCATTCAACCGTATAAAGTGTAGACCTAGTTTATCCACAAACAACCCCTGGGCACTGCAGATTAAATCTTCACCTGGAAAATACCATATGTCCGTTACACTGCCCTATTTTAACATCAATTGATAATATGATAATGTTTGCTTCATTAAATTGAATACTTAGATTCTCATTGTGCCATTTTATTTCCTTCTTTGTCAAAACAAAGTTTTTTGAAAACTGTTCATTTCTAGCGTTTTTGTCCACTACTTCTTCTATTGCTAGGAAATGATGGTAAATTTCATTGTCTGGACTGGTAAGTTTTGTCATGCAAGAATCAGTTTTAAAAACTATGGAAGTTTCAGTAATGTGAAAATTTTTGCAAAAATAATAGTATCCCCTATTTGCTACAGCGGCATTTAACTTCATATTTATTGAATTTCAAATATTATTTGAATTTAATGCTTAGTACTGCACAAAAAAACTCAACTAATGACTGTTTTCATTAAGAATCTGGGCGCACAAGGCCGAGGAAATCCCCCGTCTCTGAGACACAGGGTATCTAAAAATTTCGAAAAATGAACAAAAATCGGTTGCTATTATGAAAAAATGAGTAAGTCGGTGATCTCAACTACACCAAATTAGATTCTTATATCTAAATTAATTGAGGTTTTGATTAATAATGGGTGTTAAACATAGTCACATCACAAGTTTTGTGAAAAATAGTGTAAAAATAGCCATTAAAACATTGAGTTTTGAAATATGAGTGGGTCAAGTCCTCCATTCTAAAGAAAGGTTTAAATGATAGTGTAAAACCTCTGTTAATCCATTATCATGTTTAAAAAATGGAGATGGATCCATTATATACAAAAACCACTTTTTAAAAGAAAAACTTATAGGCACCTACTTTCCTTTTATGAAGTCAAATTAAACCTCCGAATACTATAAATCAACGGTAGCGAAGTGGTTTAGCATGTACATGTTTTTTTGTCGTTGTAACTATCTGAGGAGTGTGTTCGAATCCTGCAAAAATCCTTTTTAAAAAATTTTATTTTATTTAACAATAAAACATTCATAATTTTTTTTTTTCAATTATAAAGGCGGCGGTCAATGAATTTTGTAGAATTTTTTTTTCAAATCATGATGTGTACATGCAAGTCGAAAATAGGGCTAAGAATAACGCAAAACAAGAAATGCCAGTCCCCAATCGTGTGATTGTGTGTTTTGTGTAAAAAGCAGTTTAAAGGGCAAAACAAAACGTAAGTTTTTAAGCCACGGGATTGCAGTAAGAAAAATGCTCAATAATGAATATCAGATATACAGAGCGGTTCGAAGAAATCATTAGTAGAGCTTTCTATCATTTCGGGAGTAGCGGACATGTGCTCTTTGTAGCTGTTGCACAAAAAATCTACATTCCTCTCATTCAAAGTGAATAAAAAATTATATTTCAATAATCACAAGATTAGAATTTGACAAATACCTCATATATATACTTTGATACTTTGTCATCAAACACACCGCTCTTGTCAGGATATAACTTTAGTGCCTGACTGTATCACATACCAACTTGGTTTATCTTTCGTTAATTTTCAGTTGTCGTTTCCTTTTTAAAAGTCCAGGTATAGCAAAAGCGGGGGATTGGTATTACCTTGTGCGCCCTGTTCTTAATGAAATATCCAGCAAAGCAAGCAAGGGCCGAGTATTACCTCGCTTTGATCTGTCATTTTATAATTTTGAAGTCAAGAATAATTCACAAAATGGACAAGTACTCACATCAAAACACCATTGCTTGATGCCATTTTTGATTTTTTTGTAAATGAATTAATTAAAAGTGAAAAAATTCACATAAGGTTGAAGATATCATATAGCAAAAGTGTAATTGGTTTTTTTTTTTTAATAATATACCCCATTATCGGTAATTTGGGGGGCAAAATTGATAGTTTTTGGTCTGTCCATCTTGTATTGTCCTGTTTGTACAAAAAAAAACTTAAAACTTTGCCAAAAATCTTAAAAATGGAAAGTAATAGGGCTGAAAAAAAATGAAAATAAGCACCGATTTTGGCAATGAGGGGGTCTTCTGTGGGACGGAAACCGGAGTGCCCAAGGAAACCCACGTGTCGAGTGGGGTGACACCATAACCCTCTCACAATACTACCACTTGCCGATCAAGAGGATCGAACCGGGTCGCAGCGGTGAGAAGCAAGTGCTTTAAACCACTAAATGCTACCCGGCACTGCCGGCTTTCAGATTCATGTGTATCCTTGTGCAGAAAATTTGTTACCTACATTTATTCATTTAGTTTAATTAGATACATTTGAAAATTATTATCTAAACTAAAAATGTTGAAATTTAACTTTAAGGTCCCGATCACAATGCACAAAATACAAGGTGATCGACTCATGATTTCTGAAGGTTAAAGGTCAAAGTTTATATTTTCCATTAGGCCTAAGTACATGTAAAACACATATCATTACAGTTCTTAACAATAAAACTTTATTATTAATACTGCATGTTCCAGGATTGAAAAATCTGTTTTGAAACACATTTTTGATTTTAATCTCGAATATAATTTATGTTCGAAACATCCTCTTTACAGAAGTGCCTGACAAAGTAAATTTAAAAGTCCCAACCTCATTAGTCTCAAACTCGAAGGGAAGAGAGTAAAATGCATTCGAGATAATCCAAGGATTTGGAGATATCGTAGGGTAATAACTAAGAATTATGGTTGGGACTTTCAAAATATCCATTTGGCATTCGAGAATAAATCCGTGTTCGAGATACCCCGAAAGTTCGAACGGGTACAAATAGAAATTACCGAAATACCCCCTGATTTACCGAAATAACCCTCGAAAAACACGAAATACCCCCTAACCTAACGAAATACCCATTTTTTTCATTTTCATAATATTGTAATTTAAATTAATTTGTGTAAGAAAGTTTTGTTTTATAAAAACAGGTATTAACAATATAGTGGAATTTTTCTTGTATATTGCTTTTGAGTCCAAAAACTGTAACTCTCATATCATAAAGATAGTGTATTTGTGTTAGAAATTCTTAAATATTCAGAAACACAATAATTTTTTGTGTGCCATTTCCAATAACAAAATGCCTTATTAGGAGGGCGAAGCCCTCCACGGCCCGAAGGGCCCCGTGAGGAGCGAAGCTCTCCCTAATAGGTAACACGTATATACATGTATAAGAAAGGAAAATATAGAAAACTAAGAAAAATTAAAACCATACCTATGGAACGAAAACTTTGGTAAATTCGAATAACAACGCACGTGAACATGTATTTCTTCTCCAATTTTGAATCCTCGGTCAACCAAAGTTCAGCGGTATCCCGAGCAATGTTACGTAAAATCCGTAAAAACGCCCCAAAAACCCCCCCGATTTTTGTAATCCATAAATTTTTTCAATCTTATTAATAATCACTCCTCGGTTTACTTCATCTTGAACACACGTCCATGCCCGTTGCATTTCAAAACATGACGACGAGTAGACGTCACAATGCACTGTTTTACATTTTTAGCGTAATATTTCCCGCGTCAAGAATAGGCGGATCAATGCCTAAAGGCCTAAAAAAAATTGTTTGGTACAGTTTCCCGACCCTACCTATCAATCTCGCCGACCCTATTTTTTTTTTATAAAAAAATTAAAAATCTTTGACAAGCAGTAATTACCCCTTTGTTGGTATTATCACTGAATATTTTTGGCAATAATAAACTCTAACGAAGTAAGATTTGTGAACAATCGCCTTGGACTTTCTAACATTCGCGGTATAAGTATACCCAGGGCATAATCATGTTATAAAGTTTAGGCGAATAGCACGATATTTTGTTTGGCATGAAAGTTTACAGACTCGATATTTTCCTTTGTAGAAACTTAGAAATAGTCGTATGTTATAAAATAAAATCAAATATGGAAACTATCGTTTTAATTTGTGCATGGTGCTCAGCAACGGCACCGGTTGATACGAATGTAACGATATAACGACATCGTTAAAGGAATATGTTTTGTGAGTGCCGTAATTAATTTAGAGCTCTGCCTGTAAAAACAAATTGCTTTAAATTGAAATTAAATTCACGACATTGTTGCGATAAAATAAGATGGGTAACAACAGTCAGTCCGTTTACTGCAAAAGACACGTGGAAATCATGCCGCAGCTTGCCGGAACTAACTTGAAGATGTGTGAAAAAAAGCATTTGCCTTGAGGGATATTTGAAGCACATCGAGTGGCTAGGCGCAGTCTAACGACAACAATGTCTTCTAAACAACTAGATGTTGTCGGTGCGACACGAATGCCCCCCGCCTTACAGTGAAGTCTAATGAAGGAAATTTGTAAGGGTGAAATTGAAATTTTTCATATGCATGAACTGTTGGAGTATCCATATACCAAATTTGAGTTGAAATGTGGTGCACTTGTTGCAGAATGTATTAATTGAACGGAAAACGAAAAATTTCTGAATTTTTTTCTAAAGTTTCAGAGGTAACTCGGTCCAAAAATCAATTGGACCATGAACCAACTTCGAACTTGAACCTGCATCATTCCTGTGACTATCCATATACCAAATTTGAGTTGAAATGTGTGCAAACTTGCAAGAGATAATACGAAACGGAAAATTTCTGATTTTTTTCTAAGTTCAAGAGGGCTAAACTCTGTCAAAAAAATCATCCGGACCATGACCAAGCTTCGAACTTGCCCTGCATATTCTGTGACGTATAACATATAACCAAATTTGGAGTTGAATGTGTGCAACCGTTGCAGGAGATAATGAACGGAACGAAAAATTTCTGATTTTTTTTCTAAGTTCAGAGGGCTAACTCTGTCAAAAATCATCGGACCATGACCTAACTTCGAACTTGACCTGCATATTTCCGTGATATATCCATATACAAATTTGAGTTGAATGTGTGCCAACCGGTTGCAGAGATAATGAACGAAAACCAAATGATGACGGAGGAACGGAATGACGGAAGGACGGAATGACAGAATACGGAACAGGGTAACACTATAATGCCCCGGCCAATTTTATGGCGGGTTGCTAAAAACGGTGTTGCATTTTGTTGAATTTTAGCACGTGCAAAGGCCCCTGTACATATGCTTGGCTGTTTCAAGATAACATTGTTATTTAGTTATTTCACAATAACTGTAAAGTTATCACATTTCCTAACAATTTTACGTTTCCGTAGTAATTTTCGCTGAGATAGATTTTCACTTTTACTTAGCCTAGGTAAAAAGCATTGCCGATAATTCTCCGAGTGAAACACTACTCAATTACCGATTTTCACATGGTGAAAATAGTAGTCTACTATTGTGGCATAATAAAATGAACCCCAATTCTCAGACCAAAAAGATGTTGAAAAAAAATGCGTATTAATCTATATCATGCCTGCAAACAAGGAAACCCAAACCTGCATGTTTTAAACCATATCCCAAAAGAGAACATAATGAATATATAATCCTTTAAGTGCCTAAGAAATGTTGAATGAAATCAAAATTATGAACATGAATGTACAATTTTATCCAACCTCAACTTTTAAAGCCATTGACTCCAAGACTTCACAGGTGCTTCAGTAGCTTTGTGGGCAGGATTTTCGGTAACCCAAATTATAAAGGGGGGGGGGGGGGTGTTACGTAAGTCCTGTCCACAAAGTCCTGTCCACAAGCACCTGTGAATAAATCTTGGTAAGGTCTTTTTTCATTTTATAAAAAAGAAATTATAAAATAATAGAAACCAACATAATGTATTTATGAC
>CAJDSM010023296.1:27155-43295 GCA_903981925.1 Ostrea lurida
TTTATAGAACAGACGACGTTATCAAATGAAATTTTGAGGATTTATCATGTGATGCGCTAATACCACAAACTGCCTAACTTGTTTTCTACAGTCTACTAATAGGTTTTGCCTTATGCGTCTATCTTTCCTATGTATCACATACTGCCTAGCTTGTTTCGCTAGCACACTAATAATATTGGCCTAATCTCACTCTTCTATGTATCACATACTGCCTAGGCTGTTTGTTCTTACATCACTATATATATTGCCTATCTCAACTCTCTATTGTATCACTACTGCCTAGCTTGTTCTCTACATCACTATATATTGCCCTATCTCACACTCTATTGTATCACATACTGCCTATAGCTTGTATCTCTACATCATAGATATTGCCTATCTTCTACAATCTTTTATTGTACAACCAATACTGCCCTTATGCTTGTTGGTATAATGACTTACTTTCTGTACTCATATCATACAGGTTTTGTAGACTGTCGTTTTTAATGTCAGCATTTTCTGTTTCCCCTTCTTCCTCGTCAAATGCTATCAATCTGAAAGAGATAATAATAGTTGTTACCTACATCCACGGCCAATTCTGTTAAACCTACATCAGCCTCTTAACGACTAGGCATGTCTGCAAATATTCGACTATTTGAATATTCTAATGATAATACAAACATTCAACTAATTTTATACATTCAAATAGTTGGTAAAAATATGTGCATACTTATAATTTACCAAATTTGGTTACTTGTCGTATCTAAAATTGCCAGAAAATGTTAAGCACTTCCCACTACCTCAGTTAAATCAGATTGAGTTAACAATCATATTTTTCTTAAATGTTTATGTGTTCCAATGGGTGAGGGGATATTTTAAATGCCATTATTGAGCATTAGTTTTACTTTGAAACCCAAAAAGTGTCCTGTTTTCTTAATTAATTTTAATATTGGACGTTTACACGGGGGTCCTCTTAACAGGGCTTGTACAGTTAACTGACCACTAATCGGTGGGAATTTACACTAAATGATCCTGTTCATGTTTTTATATACAAGTTATACTGAACACCTTAACAGTGGTTAATTTTTTTTTTCAAATAATTGAATACTCTTTGACGAAAGCTATCAAATAATTGACTAGGAAATTTTCACATTTTGACATCCCTTTTACCACATGTGTATATATCTTTCTATAAATAAATTGATAAATGTAATTGTTACACATGATTAATATTAACAATGGTAAGCTGCTAATTTTGAAGGAATACAAATCATTACAGACTAATTCTTATAGTTAAAGGCATATTGTCTAACACATTATGTATTTTTTTCATCAGCAGAAACTAATGCGTATTGACGTTAAAAAGATTAAAAAGGAGTAAAAAATGGTAAATTGTAAAAAATAAAAATTATTTAAGTCGTCGTTATTTGTGAGTTTGTCTGCCCAGAGAATCTGGATTAATTATACGAATATACCAAAGATTCTGATGACGTTTCTGATAACTGTCGACAACGTCAGAAGACGACGTCACAAATGCTTATCTATAAGCATAGCAAGGGTTAAAAGTTGAAGAAAAAATACACATTCTATTAAATTTAGATATATTCTATGAACTGCTGTAGTTATTTTTTTAAACTTCCTAGTTTATATGTACTTGAAAATTGAAATTTTCAATTGTGCTGTTAGTCATTTTGAGAATTTTTTTGTCGTTGAGGCCCTTGGTAACTGCGTGTGAGCACGCGCGGAATAGCTTTCCGAAGGAGTTCAAACTAGGGGTCATATAATAAAGGCCGGGGCTAAATCGAATTTTTGTCTTCCTGGACAAGAATTCAACGAAACTGTATTTTATAGTTTGGAGTAAGAATAACAGTAAACAATCATATTGGTAACAAATATTTAATTTAAATATCATCAATAATCTTACGATTTCAATGCATTCTAAGTGAAATAAAAATAATTGAGATTTTGTTAGACAATATGCCTTTAAGAAAATTTTTGAATTATAGCAATACTGATTCTGATATACAGAAGTTTACATTGCATATTGATATAGAAGTGCATTTACAGGGTGCTTGTCTAATGTGTATAAACAAGAAAACAAAGGCTACAATTCTACAGAGAAAGAAAGAACAATTCTGACGACCTCTCTCTTCTTTCCATTATTGTGGAATCATTGGAATTTGTGGTGGCTCAATTTTCGTGGAATTTACAGCCTCAACCAATAAAGACAAAAGCGAACATTCCAGAGTTATCTTCCTTACAAATATATTACGTCCCCACAAACCCCAAAAATTCAGCAATCCACGAAAATTGTCCCCCACAAATTTAAGTGATTCTACAATAACTAAACATGCCTAACTCTATGTGTATGTCAGCCATATTTTATTTTTCTCCAAATGATATAAAAATCAACACATATTCCAAACTACATGGCAACACTGCCTGAACTAACTTACTATGATTTTATAGGCAAGTCAAATATTCCAATCTGATGCTAAAATAAGTACACATAGAACTTAGCATTGAGAGATCTGCTACATATAGAACTTAGCATTGAGAGATCTGCTACACATAGAATTTAGCATTGAGAGATTGGCTAGAATTTAGCAATTTGAAAGATTTGCTAAAATAGCTACACACAGGATTTAGCATTAAGAGATCTGCTAAAACAGCTACACACAGAATTTAGCATGAGAGTTCTGCTAAAATTTCTATACACAGAATTTAGCATTAAGAGATCTGCTACACACAGAATAAATACACGAAGATTTTGAAGACTGAAGTATGGTGAGCCCTGGTAAAATAGGTACACACAGCATTTAGTAACCGCTGAAATGTGAGTCCTCTAATTGTGCTACCTTGTGATGAAAATTTCAAGGCTATTTATAATTAGTGTGTTAATTACAAACACAGACTCTAAGGTACCTATTCTCTTCACTGTCACTGGATTCTAAACCTGCTTCCTGTTGTTGAGAAGGGAGACTACTCTCCTCTGTGTAAGCACGCCGTTCTACCTTAAAACTACACTGCTTCTTTCCCTCTTCCTGGTAAAAATGTCCACACTGTGGACATATTCCTTCACTTCAATGTAGGAATTGTTAAAAATTTAATCTTAAGCTTTCCTGATCCTTCATATAATGACACTAAATTACTCTGACTTTAGTTATCTCTGTTTTCTATTAATAGTTTGACATAAGGCAGGAGACCAGTGAGGGCGAGTTTAGTGTGTATACTATTACCTATCATCCTCCAGGTACGGGGAACCTGACGCAGGGTTATGAGAATCTTCTCTCGACCTTCTATCCATGCACTTCTCGCAGCTTAACAACATAAACACAACATAATATAAACTCTACAAAGCAGCTAGACACAACAAAAGTCTTCTATTGGAACAAATGATAGGACGTCATACATATAAAACTAATTCATGCAAAGAACATATAAGTACTGAAATATATTCATGGATATACAGTGAAGCTTGATTATAGCGAATACATATATAATGAATTCAAGCTTACAATGAAGTGGTTTTAAAATACATCATGAACTTAATTGGATATAATGTATCACTTTTGTAACGAAATAAAATATTTCATCCCCAGCACTTCATTATAACTGTGTTTTACTGTATATAGGTTTTTATTTGTATATCTATTCTTGCAACATAACATTTTTTTGGTGGGAGCAGGCAACGTCTATAAATAGTAACACCACTATCTTGTGTGTAGTATACGTAATACCCATCCCCTCATACAATGCTGCATATTTATATAGGGTATTATTTACCATTACCTATTTCCATATAAACTTGTAAATATCAGTGTTCTTCACTGAGTGAGTCCAATGAACAGTAAATTTAAACAAACCATACACAAGCCTGAACTGTTGCCCTGCAGCATCATGCATTTTTAAATACACCACACTTTTCCATCTCATACTGATTGATTTATCATTTAATTTTATTTTAAGTGATTACGTAGCGCTGATTCCCATTGGTTAAAACACCCTATAAAAATTGAGGTGATTTTTCGATCACGTACCTGAACAACAATTGAAGTCTAATAGATATTATTTTGGTATTGTAATATAAAATTAAATGATAAGAAATAAATCTTATATTTTTTCGGGTGATATGCAGGTTATCACCGAGATTTTAGACGGTAAAACTTTTCATCAATGCGCTTCGCCGTCAAAAATTCGGTGATACCTGCATCACCCGAAAAAATATAAGATTCATTTCTTATATCACTACATGTAGCCATACTACAATACATCCAATAAAACACATGCGCCAAATCTTTCCACCAACTCACTTGCTCGGATCAAAATCCTCTGCTGTGTCCCTTTCTGCTGGTTCTGACTTCGAAGTTTCCTCCGATAACTTTTTACTTGGCTCAGCAAGTTCCTAACAAATAAAATGTGTTCATTTTTGACATGTCTCTTTTTTAAGCAGAGTATATACTTTAAAAATTTTTAAATCTGTCAATCCCTTACCTTTATAATCAATCCCTTATCTTTATAATCAAGCCCTTACCTTTATAACCAATCCCTTACCTTTATAAATCAATCCCTTACCTTTATAATCAATCCCTTTATAATCAATCCCTTACCTTTATAATTCCATCCCTCACCTTTATAACCAATCCCTTACCTTTATAATCAATCCCTTACCTTTATAATTGTTAAATTCGTAGTATTGGTATCCTTTAAAGCTCTCCGCCACCGCCGTCATGGTACGCGAGGTTTTCTCCCAGAAGTGGAGTAGCGTGGACTGGTAGTTAGCGAGGACGTGAGAGAACATGTTACAGCGGGAGGCGGCCAGCAGGTCCACTTTCTGCATCACGTCCAGCTTCAGTTTGTCAAACTTCGCCTTCGTCTTCCTCACCTGGGCCTGCACCTAACAGTGATGAAATATTACATATAACAATGTCTAATTGTCTGTCATAAGGAAAATATTATATCCCAATGTGGGCTTCATGAAATGATAAAAAAGTATTGAACAAATCTCAAAGCTATCCAATAAGCCATACATAGGAAGAACCCTAAAGGCAATCAGAAAAGCTCACTTCAGCCTTCAGCTCAGATGAGCTAAAAACAATATGTCTCCTCCTGGAAGAGGGGATTTCAGCATAAAAATGTTCTGCAAAATTTAAGTGTTCATTACTTTTGTATCCCCCAACTTCTGTCCAACTTTTATGTCAAGTTCACACCCTTCTTCTACCTACTTTTAATGCTACAGTACAACTCAGGTGGAAATTAATTTGTCCACTGGTGTCTGTGGGCCATTGTTAAGAGTGGACATTTGATATCCACTGAACACAGTGAGCTGTATATATAATTATATTATTTTTATGTATTGTAATGCACTTTATCATTGGTTTGTTTGATATCACGTGCTTTTCTGTGATATATCTATGATCAACCTCATGAAAGGGCTATATTTGTATAATATAAAACTCAGGTAAATGTCCACTCCAAATGCCCACTGTGATTCCAAATGGCCAATCCACAGTGGAAAGTGGACATTCAAAAATTCCCCTGAGCTGTACTGTATGTACTTTTGTAGTTGACCTACTTTTCGGAACTTTTCTAACTGTTTGTACGTGTCAGGATCGAGTTCCTCGGACACGTTTTTCATCCACAGAAGAGCTCCCCTGTACTCCGTCCTTGCCGCCTCCATTCTATTTATAGTCATCAGTGTGTCAGATATGGCACGGTATCGGAAGGTTTCTACTTCCTGGTACAGTCGCACTAGAGGCACTCTCAATGATAACCTGACCAAGAAATAGTTTGAATGGCCTTTGAAATCTATAGCATACACGCTCAACATTTCAGCACCAATACCCTTTATGTATTTAAACAATGTACAAATATAAGGCTTTTGTGCTTGCAAAACACTTTTTCATCAGTAACAACAGGACATTTTAACTTCAAAATAGAAATAGGAATTTTCTTTCATGTCTGCATTTGTGTTAAAATGAACACTGAATAAACATAATTTTAAAGAATAAGCAAGTACTGTAAAGCGATTTCATTTTGTGGGGCTAAAATTCTGTAATTTTGATTTTTTAGCATTTTGTGATGGTTTAAATTTCATGGATAGTAAATATTCTAAGCTAGAATCATATACCCAAATACATTGAACAGCATTTTGCGATGGTTTTATATTTGCGAAAGTTGACATAATCGCAAATATAGCGAAAATAAAACCATCATGAATATTTTCCCCATTACAGTATTCCATTGTTTACAATTTTACAAACAAATGCCATTTTATTGACCTCAACTAAGTTGACTAGTCTATTACCTTTGCTGTAAACTAGTACCTTTGCTGTAAACTAGCACCTTTGCAGTAAACTAGTACCTTTGCTGTAAACTAGTACTTTTGCAGAAAACTAGTACCCTTGTTGTAAACTAGTACATTTGCTGTAAACTAATACCTTTGTTGTAAACTAGTACCGGTACCTTTGTTGAGCAGCAAAACTTTGTGATTTTCCAACAGCAGCCATCATCTTTCCTGCTCTTGTTTTGTCCAGATTACTTTGGGACTTCAAAAACCTCCCTGTGGCATTTTCTTCTTGTGATAATACTAAAAATGATATATACATCAAATACTGAAAGCATGTTTTCAAAATTATTATAACTGAAGAACTTGCTGTTCACAAAACATTCTTTAATTACAAAGCTACCACAGGCATTGTGAAAAACATGGCAAAAATCAACTTTCACTTTTATCTTTTCAAATCAAAATATTTTGCTTTGTTTATGATGCATCTAAACTGTGAGAATCATTGATACTTCTAGCCACATAAAAATATACATGACTGTATAAGTCTGTAACTGAACTGGACATACCACATAGTCTGTCCTGGTATTTTTCTAAAACCCTCAATAACAACATGGATGATTTCTGAATTGCTCGAAACACCTAAAACATAAAATAAAACAAGGCATTAAAACATAAATGTATACCACTTAACTCCACCCACTTAAATAAACGTACACCACTTAACCACACCTATTGAAATAAACGTACACCACTTAACTCCGCCCACTGAATAAAAGTGCACCACTTAACCCCACCCACTGAAATAGATGTACACCACTTAACTCCACCCACTGAATAATGTATACACTTAACCCCACCCACTGAAACAGATGTAACACACGCAACTTAACTTCCACCCACTGAAATAGACGTACACCACTTAACCCACCCACTGAATAAATGTATAACCACCTTCAACCACACCCACTGAATAAAGCGTACACCACCTTAACCCACCCACTGAATAACACAAGCACAAACTAATGGATAATTTTGAGTTCTAATAAATCAGTTTTCCCACACCTAGAAATTGGGTTTTTTTTTTTCGACACCCAGAAATTGACTATTTCTGACCCCTGATTGACTATTTTGACCCCCTGAAATTGACTATTTGAAACACCCTGAAATTGACTATTTTTGACATGACCTGAAATTGACCATGTTTGACCACCTGAAATTGACTAACCTCTAGTTTCGAGTCAGCTCTGAGTCCGAGGCCAACCACATTGCTCGTCCTCTTCTTCCCCAGCTTTCTGCATGACGGCCTGTTTCGTGGTCCAAAGGTCTCCTTCATCTTGTGGATGTCGAGGTCTCGGTCCTCTCCACCCATTTATCAGTAACTGGGGCCTGAATAGCCTGGGTCCTAAAAAGTCAAATGTATTTATATGTATACAACGAGATTCTTATGATATGTAAAAGGAAAATACATGTAGCTCATACACAGGTCTCCCTTTACTTCTTTCAAATCTACACAGGTCAACGATATATCCCATCCCACCAATCCCACAGTAAAACTAGAACTATCCTAGTTGTACTGATATCTCCCCTCCCCCCCCCCCCCCCCCCCGATCACAATGAAATTATAGAAACGTCCCTAGTGTCTGAGATTGGTAAGAAACAGACTGTCCTAGGTTGTAAACTGATATATCCCCCCCCGCCCCCTCCCCGATCACAATTGAAACATTTTGGGCCTCAATGATCTTGCCTTTTGTGATTTTATGTGGCAAAAATCACTCACAGCCTGGAAACTGTTATCATTGGTCCAGTTTGGCTTGACATATGACCTTTTGACCGCCCATCCCCCAAAATCAATGTGGTCTTTCCTCATCCTAAAGGCAAAAGTCCTTTATAATAATATGGTGACTTCAATGTAAAATTAAAGTTTGTTTTTGGAGGCAAAAACATAATGATGTCTATCCAGTAGCTGTCAGCTGAGTATTTAATTTGAAAGTAGTTGCGCTGACAAGGTTATTTATGAAAGGAGTGTTGGCAAATCCTACAAGTTCAAAAAGAGCACAATCCCACAAATATTCGGGGATTCAAAAAATTTTGAGGTAATATGCGACAAATTGCTACTTAGATACAATTTTCGTATCAAATCTATCAAAGTTTGCTTACAGTTACTCCCAGATGAAACAAGAAACATTGATTTATGCCCAAAACAATCTGTATACAGACTCAGACAGAGGGACATACAATGGTTTTTTGTATACATATAGCCTCTAACCTTATGTTTATATATCAAGACATCTAGTAATTGTCCATACCAATAATTAATAATTCTACATAGCCCATGTAAACAAAAGTACTGTGTGTTTTCCGAAGTTTTAAAAAGACCTCATACAAGATCTCCTAAGTATGTGAGAAGCTTTGGCCTACTTACGTCAATTCTGTCACCGTCAACGGCTTTCTTTTATGTCAAGCCTGCAAATAAAGAAAATTGATCAAACAACAAAACAAAAGCAATATCATTTGTGTTTACAGGTACAAGAGAAACACTTAACACTGTTATTTGTTCAGTTTCCTTCTCTATGTATATAAGTCTACACTAGCCCACTACAATGCTGTGTCATGGACTAGCCCACTACAATGCTGTGTCATGGACTAGCCCACTAACAATGCTGTGTCCATGACTAGCCCACTACAATGCTGTGTCATGACTAGCTCAACTACAAGCTGTGTCATGGACTAGCCCACTACAATGCTGTGGTCATGGACCTAGCCCAGCTACTAATGCTGTGTCAGTGGACTAGCTCACTACAATGCTGTGTCATGGACTAGCCCACCTACAATGCTGTGTCCATGGACTAGCCCACTACAATGCTGTGTCATGGTCAGTGAAACATTGTTCAGACCAGCAAGTCTGCCAAATGAATTTCAGGTGCACTTTTGTTTTCTGAGAATATTTTACTACAAAGAAACAGTTAAGGAGGTAATTTACAACCAAAAACGGACCAGTCCATAGTATATGGTACATCTGAAAATCATTTCAAAACTTACTTAGATATACGGCTATATCATTTATAGTTCATACCATTTTTCCACTGCGCTTCCTAGCCCCTTTCACACTAGGGTAGACTAGACCCTTGTCCAACCTAGACTAAGGTGATGTCTTACAGTTAATTCGCCCTTGTCAACACTAATAAGTGTAGTTTAAGCAGTTAATTCAGCTTGTCCCACTAGACTAAGTTACGTTTTTACAGTTAATTCGTGCCCTTGTCCGCCCACTGACTAAAGTGTAGTTTTAACAGTTTAATTCGGCCCTTGTCCAACTAGACGAAGTGTAGTTTCAAGTTAATTCGGCCCCTTGTCCCCTAGAACGAAGTGTAGTTTACAGTTAATCCAGCCCTTGTCCACTAGAACAAGTGTAGTTTACAGTTAATTTCGGCCCTTGTCCCACTAGACGAAGTGTTAGTTTACAGTTTAATTCAGCCCTGGTCCCACTTAGACTAAGTGGAGGGGGGGGGGGATGAGGGAGAGGGGCTGTCTCCTGTTTTGTTATCACAGAGCATACTAGAAACTGAAACATGAACTCAACAATCAGTAGTTGCTTTTTGTATTCAGTGCAGGCAAACAAGAAGTTTGTATTTCTTTTTGCCACAACAGTCACCTCGTTTAGATCCACCCCTTTATCATTTGTATTATGGATCAAAACAAGACAGTGACATCACATCCTACCCTTAACCTGGATATGAAATTGACATTATATTCATTATACACATCCATGGCCTTGCCTTGGATATGAATGACATTAATATTTCATTAATACGCTGGGCTACTTATCCCCAATCAATAACAGCACACTATATTGTGACAGGAATCAATAAACCTTCAAACAAAATGGCGGTAAATCCACATAAAGTTACAATCTCTACTTAATGATATAAAAATAGATGGGTCATTAGGATTATGGGAATTTTCTCCATGCTGAAAAATTCATGGACATTTGATGTAGTCCTAAGACTCCCAGACTATCTTAGATCTCGCTGCACGGCTGTTGGGGAAATCAGTTCATTACTTTAAAAGTGAAAAAATTTATAAAAAGGAAATGTGCTCGAGGGAGAAGAATACAATTAATCAGTATTGAATTTTGTCTTTGTATCATTCAACCGTATAAAGTGTAGACCTAGTTTATCCACAAACAACCCCTGGGCACTGCAGATTAAATCTTCACCTGGAAAATACCATATGTCCGTTACACTGCCCTATTTTAACATCAATTGATAATATGATAATGTTTGCTTCATTAAATTGAATACTTAGATTCTCATTGTGCCATTTTATTTCCTTCTTTGTCAAAACAAAGTTTTTTGAAAACTGTTCATTTCTAGCGTTTTTGTCCACTACTTCTTCTATTGCTAGGAAATGATGGTAAATTTCATTGTCTGGACTGGTAAGTTTTGTCATGCAAGAATCAGTTTTAAAAACTATGGAAGTTTCAGTAATGTGAAAATTTTTGCAAAAATAATAGTATCCCCTATTTGCTACAGCGGCATTTAACTTCATATTTATTGAATTTCAAATATTATTTGAATTTAATGCTTAGTACTGCACAAAAAAACTCAACTAATGACTGTTTTCATTAAGAATCTGGGCGCACAAGGCCGAGGAAATCCCCCGTCTCTGAGACACAGGGTATCTAAAAATTTCGAAAAATGAACAAAAATCGGTTGCTATTATGAAAAAATGAGTAAGTCGGTGATCTCAACTACACCAAATTAGATTCTTATATCTAAATTAATTGAGGTTTTGATTAATAATGGGTGTTAAACATAGTCACATCACAAGTTTTGTGAAAAATAGTGTAAAAATAGCCATTAAAACATTGAGTTTTGAAATATGAGTGGGTCAAGTCCTCCATTCTAAAGAAAGGTTTAAATGATAGTGTAAAACCTCTGTTAATCCATTATCATGTTTAAAAAATGGAGATGGATCCATTATATACAAAAACCACTTTTTAAAAGAAAAACTTATAGGCACCTACTTTCCTTTTATGAAGTCAAATTAAACCTCCGAATACTATAAATCAACGGTAGCGAAGTGGTTTAGCATGTACATGTTTTTTTGTCGTTGTAACTATCTGAGGAGTGTGTTCGAATCCTGCAAAAATCCTTTTTAAAAAATTTTATTTTATTTAACAATAAAACATTCATAATTTTTTTTTTTCAATTATAAAGGCGGCGGTCAATGAATTTTGTAGAATTTTTTTTTCAAATCATGATGTGTACATGCAAGTCGAAAATAGGGCTAAGAATAACGCAAAACAAGAAATGCCAGTCCCCAATCGTGTGATTGTGTGTTTTGTGTAAAAAGCAGTTTAAAGGGCAAAACAAAACGTAAGTTTTTAAGCCACGGGATTGCAGTAAGAAAAATGCTCAATAATGAATATCAGATATACAGAGCGGTTCGAAGAAATCATTAGTAGAGCTTTCTATCATTTCGGGAGTAGCGGACATGTGCTCTTTGTAGCTGTTGCACAAAAAATCTACATTCCTCTCATTCAAAGTGAATAAAAAATTATATTTCAATAATCACAAGATTAGAATTTGACAAATACCTCATATATATACTTTGATACTTTGTCATCAAACACACCGCTCTTGTCAGGATATAACTTTAGTGCCTGACTGTATCACATACCAACTTGGTTTATCTTTCGTTAATTTTCAGTTGTCGTTTCCTTTTTAAAAGTCCAGGTATAGCAAAAGCGGGGGATTGGTATTACCTTGTGCGCCCTGTTCTTAATGAAATATCCAGCAAAGCAAGCAAGGGCCGAGTATTACCTCGCTTTGATCTGTCATTTTATAATTTTGAAGTCAAGAATAATTCACAAAATGGACAAGTACTCACATCAAAACACCATTGCTTGATGCCATTTTTGATTTTTTTGTAAATGAATTAATTAAAAGTGAAAAAATTCACATAAGGTTGAAGATATCATATAGCAAAAGTGTAATTGGTTTTTTTTTTTTAATAATATACCCCATTATCGGTAATTTGGGGGGCAAAATTGATAGTTTTTGGTCTGTCCATCTTGTATTGTCCTGTTTGTACAAAAAAAAACTTAAAACTTTGCCAAAAATCTTAAAAATGGAAAGTAATAGGGCTGAAAAAAAATGAAAATAAGCACCGATTTTGGCAATGAGGGGGTCTTCTGTGGGACGGAAACCGGAGTGCCCAAGGAAACCCACGTGTCGAGTGGGGTGACACCATAACCCTCTCACAATACTACCACTTGCCGATCAAGAGGATCGAACCGGGTCGCAGCGGTGAGAAGCAAGTGCTTTAAACCACTAAATGCTACCCGGCACTGCCGGCTTTCAGATTCATGTGTATCCTTGTGCAGAAAATTTGTTACCTACATTTATTCATTTAGTTTAATTAGATACATTTGAAAATTATTATCTAAACTAAAAATGTTGAAATTTAACTTTAAGGTCCCGATCACAATGCACAAAATACAAGGTGATCGACTCATGATTTCTGAAGGTTAAAGGTCAAAGTTTATATTTTCCATTAGGCCTAAGTACATGTAAAACACATATCATTACAGTTCTTAACAATAAAACTTTATTATTAATACTGCATGTTCCAGGATTGAAAAATCTGTTTTGAAACACATTTTTGATTTTAATCTCGAATATAATTTATGTTCGAAACATCCTCTTTACAGAAGTGCCTGACAAAGTAAATTTAAAAGTCCCAACCTCATTAGTCTCAAACTCGAAGGGAAGAGAGTAAAATGCATTCGAGATAATCCAAGGATTTGGAGATATCGTAGGGTAATAACTAAGAATTATGGTTGGGACTTTCAAAATATCCATTTGGCATTCGAGAATAAATCCGTGTTCGAGATACCCCGAAAGTTCGAACGGGTACAAATAGAAATTACCGAAATACCCCCTGATTTACCGAAATAACCCTCGAAAAACACGAAATACCCCCTAACCTAACGAAATACCCATTTTTTTCATTTTCATAATATTGTAATTTAAATTAATTTGTGTAAGAAAGTTTTGTTTTATAAAAACAGGTATTAACAATATAGTGGAATTTTTCTTGTATATTGCTTTTGAGTCCAAAAACTGTAACTCTCATATCATAAAGATAGTGTATTTGTGTTAGAAATTCTTAAATATTCAGAAACACAATAATTTTTTGTGTGCCATTTCCAATAACAAAATGCCTTATTAGGAGGGCGAAGCCCTCCACGGCCCGAAGGGCCCCGTGAGGAGCGAAGCTCTCCCTAATAGGTAACACGTATATACATGTATAAGAAAGGAAAATATAGAAAACTAAGAAAAATTAAAACCATACCTATGGAACGAAAACTTTGGTAAATTCGAATAACAACGCACGTGAACATGTATTTCTTCTCCAATTTTGAATCCTCGGTCAACCAAAGTTCAGCGGTATCCCGAGCAATGTTACGTAAAATCCGTAAAAACGCCCCAAAAACCCCCCCGATTTTTGTAATCCATAAATTTTTTCAATCTTATTAATAATCACTCCTCGGTTTACTTCATCTTGAACACACGTCCATGCCCGTTGCATTTCAAAACATGACGACGAGTAGACGTCACAATGCACTGTTTTACATTTTTAGCGTAATATTTCCCGCGTCAAGAATAGGCGGATCAATGCCTAAAGGCCTAAAAAAAATTGTTTGGTACAGTTTCCCGACCCTACCTATCAATCTCGCCGACCCTATTTTTTTTTTATAAAAAAATTAAAAATCTTTGACAAGCAGTAATTACCCCTTTGTTGGTATTATCACTGAATATTTTTGGCAATAATAAACTCTAACGAAGTAAGATTTGTGAACAATCGCCTTGGACTTTCTAACATTCGCGGTATAAGTATACCCAGGGCATAATCATGTTATAAAGTTTAGGCGAATAGCACGATATTTTGTTTGGCATGAAAGTTTACAGACTCGATATTTTCCTTTGTAGAAACTTAGAAATAGTCGTATGTTATAAAATAAAATCAAATATGGAAACTATCGTTTTAATTTGTGCATGGTGCTCAGCAACGGCACCGGTTGATACGAATGTAACGATATAACGACATCGTTAAAGGAATATGTTTTGTGAGTGCCGTAATTAATTTAGAGCTCTGCCTGTAAAAACAAATTGCTTTAAATTGAAATTAAATTCACGACATTGTTGCGATAAAATAAGATGGGTAACAACAGTCAGTCCGTTTACTGCAAAAGACACGTGGAAATCATGCCGCAGCTTGCCGGAACTAACTTGAAGATGTGTGAAAAAAAGCATTTGCCTTGAGGGATATTTGAAGCACATCGAGTGGCTAGGCGCAGTCTAACGACAACAATGTCTTCTAAACAACTAGATGTTGTCGGTGCGACACGAATGCCCCCCGCCTTACAGTGAAGTCTAATGAAGGAAATTTGTAAGGGTGAAATTGAAATTTTTCATATGCATGAACTGTTGGAGTATCCATATACCAAATTTGAGTTGAAATGTGGTGCACTTGTTGCAGAATGTATTAATTGAACGGAAAACGAAAAATTTCTGAATTTTTTTCTAAAGTTTCAGAGGTAACTCGGTCCAAAAATCAATTGGACCATGAACCAACTTCGAACTTGAACCTGCATCATTCCTGTGACTATCCATATACCAAATTTGAGTTGAAATGTGTGCAAACTTGCAAGAGATAATACGAAACGGAAAATTTCTGATTTTTTTCTAAGTTCAAGAGGGCTAAACTCTGTCAAAAAAATCATCCGGACCATGACCAAGCTTCGAACTTGCCCTGCATATTCTGTGACGTATAACATATAACCAAATTTGGAGTTGAATGTGTGCAACCGTTGCAGGAGATAATGAACGGAACGAAAAATTTCTGATTTTTTTTCTAAGTTCAGAGGGCTAACTCTGTCAAAAATCATCGGACCATGACCTAACTTCGAACTTGACCTGCATATTTCCGTGATATATCCATATACAAATTTGAGTTGAATGTGTGCCAACCGGTTGCAGAGATAATGAACGAAAACCAAATGATGACGGAGGAACGGAATGACGGAAGGACGGAATGACAGAATACGGAACAGGGTAACACTATAATGCCCCGGCCAATTTTATGGCGGGTTGCTAAAAACGGTGTTGCATTTTGTTGAATTTTAGCACGTGCAAAGGCCCCTGTACATATGCTTGGCTGTTTCAAGATAACATTGTTATTTAGTTATTTCACAATAACTGTAAAGTTATCACATTTCCTAACAATTTTACGTTTCCGTAGTAATTTTCGCTGAGATAGATTTTCACTTTTACTTAGCCTAGGTAAAAAGCATTGCCGATAATTCTCCGAGTGAAACACTACTCAATTACCGATTTTCACATGGTGAAAATAGTAGTCTACTATTGTGGCATAATAAAATGAACCCCAATTCTCAGACCAAAAAGATGTTGAAAAAAAATGCGTATTAATCTATATCATGCCTGCAAACAAGGAAACCCAAACCTGCATGTTTTAAACCATATCCCAAAAGAGAACATAATGAATATATAATCCTTTAAGTGCCTAAGAAATGTTGAATGAAATCAAAATTATGAACATGAATGTACAATTTTATCCAACCTCAACTTTTAAAGCCATTGACTCCAAGACTTCACAGGTGCTTCAGTAGCTTTGTGGGCAGGATTTTCGGTAACCCAAATTATAAAGGGGGGGGGGGGGGTGTTACGTAAGTCCTGTCCACAAAGTCCTGTCCACAAGCACCTGTGAATAAATCTTGGTAAGGTCTTTTTTCATTTTATAAAAAAGAAATTATAAAATAATAGAAACCAACATAATGTATTTATGAC
>CAJDSM010023300.1:289-13227 GCA_903981925.1 Ostrea lurida
TTATTCAATTAAATTATTGTAATGAACATTTTTTCCTTTAATATAAATTTTTAAGATTTCCCAATACATGAACTTTATTCTATACACTGCCCATGAATAGAAATCTGGTATTTTTATGGTATCAGTAAATCAAATTCAGAAACTGATTGCATTCTTTCCATTTGCTCCACCCATCCCCCCCCCCTTCCACCCATACAATTTTTCACTTGTAAATTTATTTTGGAGAGTTTTAATAAGTGAATATATGATTGAACATATCATAGCCAGTGTCTATGACTTTTAATTGTTATATTGAAATCCCTGACTTACAAAGACTGTGTGGTTAGAATTTAACAAAATTTGAATCTTGTATCACTAAAAACAAACATTATTTAGCTTCAATAGTTCATATTTTCACCAAAAGGTGAGTGGGTTGATATCTTTTACTACCGGTACACACAAATAAAAAAAAAATTGAATGACAGGTTTTTATGAAAATATGAATTATGTACTCAGAAAATGCATTTGCAAAGAACATTTTTTGTTAATTTTGGTGGGTTTTCCTAATATTTTCAAAATTTGGCAAATGTCAAAGAAAAAACTATTTCAAAAAATTTAATACTGGTATATTTTGAACATTCTTGTTTAAAAATTCAATAAAAATTATTCAAATTAATTTTCAAGCAGGCCTTTATATATCATAACATAGAAATTAACATTAAGTAAGGGAGGTAATTCGGACTTTTATTATCTCCCTTTATGGTCTAGTTCCCATGAGAAGATCTTTGACTATTCTAACGGAACATCATCATAGATATATGAAAGAAAGGAGAAAAAATGAATGATAGATTATTGGATTTTTGGCTTGTCTATCAATATTCCCCTTAACTGCAGAATAGGCACCAAAATGAACGTTTTACGCGAACTCGCGCTGTTCAGTTTGGAGGGAGTAGTGTTAAGATGTAGGCAGCAATATCCCATAGGCGGGACAACACTGGTTCACATAAAGAATAATTTGACGGCTGAACGGTATAGGATTGACGTCATACAGCCACACGTAATTCAAATCATGCAGCACCCCGGAGTAGTATTCCGCAGTTAAAGTGGATCGACATCCCTAAGGAGTTTTTTATGGAAAGGCGGGGGGGGGGGTTTGTGTTACAACACATTGAACTTGGGTAACCTTGAACTCTTTTAATGTATGTGATTATCGTTAATGGTTGTGATACCTTAATTTTACATCATTTTTCAATTTATTAAGCATTTGTCATGTCTTAAAATGAATAAAAATAATATGTCTCTCTCTCTCTCTCTCTCTCTCTCTCTCTCTCTCTCTCTCTCTCTCTCTCTCTCTCTCTCTCTCATATAACCAGTATACTACATGTAGTATAAGATCAAGAAACACTTTAATGAGGACTGTTTAAATCAAAACCTACGCATCACGTCATCTACAGGAATATTCGCAATGTAATTCAAGGAAGCACCTGAAATACGAGAAACCAGAATCGGGGAAATATAGAAATATAGGATTTTCTTGTACACACAAAGCTTTTAAGCATTTGTTATTGATTGAGGAAATGATGCCCCGTAGCTTTTAACGTTCTACACTATTAATAGACGGTATGTTAGGGACATAGAGAGGTTACCACAAAAGATATTGCACTGTAAAATCTTTTACGCGTGAATATTACAGTTATATACAAATACAAGCAAATTGTATATAAATTCGGACACAGTACTTAGATATTAAACATGTATTGCATTATTGATATCAAGATCATCAAAACTAAAATTTGTTCGATTAATAGCTGTAGCTTTAAACAGCTGTTAAATACTCTGAAACCCTAGATTATTTCCAGATCTTGCCCATATTTTAGTTAGGCCATTATCCGTGCTTACACCTCTCCAGAGAATAAAAAATATTCATCATGGCTATCACGAGGAGTCATGAAATATTCACGTGGCCGCTGGCATGAACTTTTTGCCTGTACCAACAACACGACATCACGTTAAAAGTCTTCGCGATTTCCTCTTGTAATCACATGTCCCTGTTAACGATTTCCTTGCTTGCTGAGTAACACTAGTTAGAAAAATAAAAAAAGAAAGTGTACAGACAAACTATTTCTCGAGGGAGGCCCGTCATAAAGAGATATTTGTGTTACGTAACGAGCTTATTGTCTCCATCGTCAGCCAGTTGTTTTTTTTTTTCGGACTACATTAAATTCAATGGATTTTGCTTTAACAAGAGTTAAAATAGTAACCTTCTTGGTTCTCACCAATTTATCTATTAAAGTGGCCTATCTTTGCAAATTATATTAAGACAAACCATAAAGTCATCAAAAAGAAAAACGGGGCGATTGTGCTTACTTTTGAACTTTAGTTGTTTATATTATGATTTACAATTTTGCAGAACTTTAAGGATACGTATTAATCTTTATAACATGAAGTCTTCTCGCGTCTGTACATCTGTTTTTGTATGTTGTGTAACAAGCTGGCTCAAGTATAGCATCCATTGTAAATCAATACGAAACCATTTCCTATACTAATTGGACCTTTTCGCAGTTTTAAAAACCAATAACTTCCTCCGGTATATCAAGAAATCACTGTAATTAATGTAACATTGGAATGTAATTTCCGAAACATTAAATGCAATTTTGACCAAAATTTAGCTCAAACAGTTCAGTGATGTTTGTTTCATATCAATATAATTTGCAAGTAATGCAATTTTCAATTTCAATTTAATTTTATTCAGGATAAAATATCACAGAAAGTCATGATCATAAACAAAATGAAACTTGACATAATCTATGGCACTTTGCAGTTATAATAATTAAAGTATGGTTAACATGACATATACTGATATAATAACCTAAGGATAACCCATAAAAGCTGAAATCAGAATATGTTCAAGGGGGTCCTTACTACAAATAATTAATCAAATAGTAATATATGATACTGGATAAATAATGCGAGACTAGTATTGGGATTTTGGCAGGTTTTTATGAAATTGTTGCATAATGCATTGAAAAATGACATGTTTCGAGCATATGATGTTAAAACGTAAGACTAGGATTTAAGTATCACAAAACTCGATATGGCGTCATGAAACTTCCCTTGCCTTGCTGGCTATGATTTTTAAAACTTTGTTTTGCAGACAACTGTTTTGTCTCTAAAGACAAAGTATTCCAACCTTTAATGGCATTATAGTAAAAACATGAGGATTCTTTGCCTTTGGTCTTGGGTATGACATATTTATTATAGGTAGCACCTCTAGTATTCTTTTGTTTAGTATAAAATTTTCACAAATTTAAGGTAGTTTGGTGCATTACCATGAAATACATATTAAAAACATGGTTCAATCTTAATTGAGTGGCTCTGTCATCAACTCTTAACATGCCTAAAGAGTCCAAAGTTCCACAAGAAATACTGGTTCTAGGACCTAGATTTACAATAAATCTAACCACTTTATTTTGTGTAACTTGCAATCTATATTGAAATTGTTTGCCAATACCACTATGCCATGAAGAAGCAGCATAATCAAAATAACATTGTATTAAAGCAGAACATACACTGTGACTGTAAAGTCTTTCTAGACTGCATACTTAGGCAAGAAGCATTTCGGTATAAAAATGTAAGTCTAAAGTTCACCTTTTGTATGATACTTGAAACAATATTTTCACAAACAAGAAACTTATCTATACATATACCCAAATATTTCACACGATTTCATGACCATTACAATGAATTGTAAAACTAGTTATTATAGGATTAAACATTCTTTTTGAAGAATCAAAACCATCGTAATAAAGGACATTGGAATTATAATAACATGAATATTTCTACTGTATCCTATAGATTTAGTGTAAGCGGTGTTTAGGTATTTTTTTTAATGGTATATTATTTATCTCTTTATTTTACGGTTTTGTTATAAAATGACATACATCAAGATACATGTATATTGTTTCCACCAAAGATGACGAGTAATGATATCTGATTCAGGAATTGTTGCTTTGGATATAAAACTTTCAGTGAATGTATAGCCGTAGAAATAAAATTGTGTTCATGTCTTGTGTATATACACATTTTTAAGTCATAGACTTTGTATGGGAAAATATGACATCTGGAGCTTCTTCTCTCTCCTCTCTCTCTCTCTCTCCTCTCCTCTCTTCTCTCTTCTCTTCTCCTCTCTCTCTCTCCTCTCTCTCTCTTCTCTCTCTCTCTCTCTTTTTTTTTCTTGTAGGCGCGTAAGCGGACCGAGCTTACGAATTCAATTTCTAATTTCTTTACAATCTATCAAATAAATTGAATAATTACCAATTAACAAAATTCAAATGTTAAAAATGTTCTTATCCATCAGAGGTTAATATAAGTTTTAACAATAAGTTATTGTGTAATTTCTTAATCATTACGATTATTGTATTTTTTTGTTAATTTTTCAGAGACCAAGATCTTCAAAATCAAAACCTGAGTCAACAAAATTGTTTGTTGATGTCGAATTCCCTGCCAAAGATTCCTCCATCTTTAAAAACAAACCAGTGACCAAGCAGGTGGTGTGGAAGCGACCCTCAGTGAGTGATCTATAAAAAACAGCTGAAAAATCTAACACTGAAGTAGTTCATTGTCATAATTATTCCTCCATCTTGATCATAACGTTCACTTTTTGATTGTTACTTGTACATGAAGAATGTGTGCGCATGGGTTATTCCTTTGGAATGACTAACACGATTCGGTTTTGTTTTATAACAAATATCATATTACTCTGTACAGTGAAACTACAAAAGGGAGGAAAAAACCCACGAAATTGACCTACATCTGTCAGTAGTTTTGTGGTATTTGCAAACTATAATTTCTATTATGGATTAATCCGCGAGTACAGTGTCTAGAGTGAATACTAATAGTTAGTTAGCAATCGATAGGCACGTGACAGTGACTATTTAGCATGCTTCAACTTACAAATAACTACAACAAACATCTTTTCGTCATTGAGGTTCTTTTTCTATTGAAGGAAATTCGACCAAACCCAGTTTTAATTTCTGATGGAACAAGCCGCCATGACATGAAGCAAGGAGAGTTGAATAACTGTTGGTTTCTTTCGACGTTGTCTGCCATTGCTGAAAAACCCGAACTTATAAGCAAGGTAAGACAACTCCAGACTTACAGACCCGTGGGGGTCCAGGTTAGAATAGGTCCCCTCCTTGCGTGTCGTAAGAGGCGACTGAATGGGCGGTCATTCGCATGAGACCGGAAAAACGAGGTCCCGTGTCATAGCAGGTGTGTCACGAAAAAGATCCCTCCCTGCTCAAAGGCCCTGAGTGCTGAGCATAGGCCTAAATTGTGCAGCCCTTCACCGGCAATGGTGACGTCTCCATATGAGTGAAATATTCTCGAGTGGGACGTAAAACAGTAAATAATCAATCAATCCACCAGACTTACATGTAAAGGTGAATTCATGTAAAAGCAGTGATCAATCCTATAACTCCTACAAGGAAACAAATGGGACGTAGGCATCCTGGACATATCAGATATCAAGAGGAGTAAGCATACCTTGTCGACCGGTTACACCCACCGTGAGCCCTGCATGCAATAAGATTAAAATCGGTAGCTGCAGCTGGTGTTCCCGTGTAGCGGTTTTTATATTTTAAACCATCCAAAGTCGCAGTGAGCTATTTATCATCGCTGCCTACTCTAGGTAGTGTTAAGCAACATTAATTAATAATTCTGAAGGAATTCCGGGACAGCTCAATGCCGATAGATCTAAAAACCCTCTGGTACAGCCCTATACCGATAGATTTAAAAACCCTCTGTGAAAGCTCAATCAGCTCAACGCTAAAAATCCTTTGAGACAGCTCTATACGGATAGATCTTAAAATCCTCTGGGAAAGCTCAAAACCGATAGATCTAAAAACCCTCTGGTACAGCTCAATACCGATAGATCTAAAAATCCTCTGGTACAGATCTAAAACCCTATGGGACAGCTCAATGCCGATAGCTCTAAAACCCCTCTAGTACAGCTCAATGCCGATAGATCTAAAAACCCTCTTGGACAGCTCAATACCGATAGATCTAAACAAAACCCCCGGGACAGCAACACCGATAGCGCTAAAGTTTTGAAAGAAATAACCGCTTATGCAAAGTGCCAAACTTCATGCACATTTTTCTAAACGTTGATCATACATACTTAGATACTGAATCTGTACAGTTGCCTTGAAAAGATCATAAATGATCAATGTTTAGGTAATTGATGTCTGAAATCAATGATTACCAAGAACAGTAAACTAGTACACAATTCAAGATTTGTTCACGTTTGGGTATTACCATATTGTGTACATAACACGAATTCTAATTGGCTAAAATCCCATCGAGGTTATAAAGCGCCACCAATCAATTGGTCCCAACGTAGCGTTCGTTTGCGACGCTTTTTCCACAAGTGTGCCAACGGGTGATCAGTAGAAAGCTGCAGGTATCCTACGTTTAATAAAACAACGCACCCAATGACAGTTTCATTATAATGGTTTAGATTTTGGGTAGAGGGAGTCTTTCTTACTAGCTATGGAAATTCGGTATATGTTCACGAAATATACTAAATAATTGGAGCCGATCGTGATACAACTTTGCAACACATGTTAATTTTGATTAGGAAAATTGAACGATTATATTTTTGCTTTATTAAAACCAATATTTTGGTAGAAGACAACGTGGATTCTTTGTTTTGTGCAGAGAAGGACGCATGCATCATTAGGTTACAAGATCAATGAATCCGTATCACTTATCCTTAACGTATGCAGTTCTCGGCTCGTGATTCATATAAAACATGCTGCAATTTCATATCAACCTCAACGCCATTCAAGATCAATTCATCATTCAGCGTCGCTTATCATATTCTTTTGGATGACTTGCTCTATGTCTTTTACTTTGGCAAAATAGCAGAATCGAGGAAAATCCACAGAAAAATGGAAATCTAGAATGAAAATGACTTAAACAGCTTTTATTTTAATTATCTCGTAATTCTATTCTCAATAAATTCCCCGCTAAATGCTCGATAACGATCAGCTACCGTAATTCAGAGGCGAAGTTTCGATTTTACTTGCAATATATAATTCTCATCGGTTTGGTGTTAGTTTAAACGCACAAAAAACAACATACACAAATGTTTACCTTGTTTCGCTAATGGCAGTGTTCGCAATGGTGCACTCTAAAAGCGATAGACCCAGCGCAATCAAGAGAGTAGGCTGCTATAGAATCGCGAAGAGTAAATTAAGAGAAATGAATATGGTATTCAAATGAACATAGTGGTTTCCATGTTGATGTAATTGGGTTTATACATGGAAGAAAAAATAAATGAGTGTATTGATATTTAGCGGAAGGCAATGAAAGGACTGCATTCAACTTTAATTTTTTAGTATGTACTCTTATTCTATGAAAATAGTAAATTTCAGATGTCTCTTTTGCAAGTAAAACGTAACTTCGGAAATGGAAACCTTCAAGATACTACAATCACATGACCGCAAATGTACCATTCCAGTTGAACCGAAATGCAATATACGGTAGTCTTACCAACGGTAAATTTCAAAATGTGCATTAAAACTTCTAGAAAAATCATATTTATCTTCCCTTTATTCAGGACTGAAAGTTGAAATTTTCAAACGGCGTTTGTAAAATCACACAATCAAGAGGTAAATGAATATCGATGTATGCAAAGCAAATCAAGTAGTTCGTAACTGGTACATTCGATCTAACGCAGGTCGTATTTGCAAAATTAGATCTTTATATCGACCGTAGAATTGACGAAATGTTGAGTTTACAGAAGATTGCTGATCCGCCACCTCAACACCAAACTGTCAGAGCCTGCCTTGACCCCCCAAAACCGGCCGCACGCAGAACACACGTGTGTGTCCGGCCCAGTCGAGATACATAAACACCACACGCAAGCGATAATAGAACACTGTCACACACGAAGCCGATAGTGGAAAGGCCATAGCCATACTGACTGCTAAGATGCAAAAAACCACCAATGTACCTCACAGGAATATAATATAGACCAACGAATAAAGGAGCACAATTCGTGCCCATGGGAATTCCAACAGACTGTTTCTCTCATTTAAAGACGCCACCAGCACTACGTGTGATTTCTTTGCCATGATAATGCCTACCATGACAATGTGAATTCAGTCTTTAAAATGTCAGCCAATTTGTATTGTCCTTGCTGAAAGATTTCTAATACCGAGGATATAGCGACGAAATACTTGCTATTTATTTTATAAGTGATAAGTCCTAATATGGAACCCAAAGTCATTCGATCATAAAGCGAACGTTCTAACCTAATTGAGCTACGGTAACCATCATTTCTACCATCATGTAGATTATTACAAGTAAAGAATATGAAATAAAAAATGTATTTATATATACAGTAGCTATTCAAAAATAGGACATTTCTTACAGTTCAAGCGGAAAAAAAGTATATACATTATCATTAGTACATGCATTGACAGACTTCCACTCTATGTAATTTTCATCCAGATCATTGAATAACGTTACTGAACATTACAGACAAATATCGAAATCTTAATATGCTGCTCGTAGTTTCCTCTAAATGCACTCAACTTGAAGTGCAAAAATGTTAATAATTTACGTCCTTATCTCATTATCAAACACGTTTTGATTCAATCATGCGGACGAATTACCACCCAGAACATATATTTATCGATGCTTTGATGGAGTTTTATCCTTTCTTTTAATGAAACAGTAATTGAATCACCATCACATGTTACATTTTTTAAAAATCTTTGGAGTAAAAAAAAAGACGTTCGAGAATGAGTCATTTTATATCTATATACTAATTTTATCCTTGTAATTGTCCAGATTATTCCGAGTGACACACTTTCGGATCATCCTTTTATGACGGAAAATTCCATTGTCGCTTCTGGCAATTTGGTAAATGGGTGGACGTATACATTGACGATCTCCTCCCACCGTCAATGACGAAATTTTGTTGCTCATTCGTCGGATCCTGATGAATTCTGGGTATCTTGGTTGGAGAAAGCATACGCCAAGTACGTTTGTTTTGGTTTTCCCCTTATAACTTGCACTAAATGAGAATTTGAAGTATGGTGGTCAAGTTAAATGAATAAAAATCTCAATTAAAAAAGAAGAATCGTTTTCACAATGTAATGTTAATATAACTAGTATTAGAGAAGATATTCATTGAAAAATAGCCTTGATTTACTTTGAAATGATTTATTTGAAAAAAAAATCTTCCGCATATGTACAGAAATCACATTTTGTTTTACATATTGTATGAATGTTTACAGACTGAACAAGTCATATGAGGCACTGGAGNGAAAAAAATCTTCCGTATATGTACAGAAATCACATTTTGTTTCACATATTGTATGAATGTTTTCAGACTGAACAAGTCATATGAGGCACTGGAGTATGGTTTTCGAGGCTGATGCTTTCACGGATCTCACGGGAGGCCTCGCGGAGTGGTACAATCCTGCTGAACTTAAAGAACACGACTTCTACCTCATCCGGGCCGCTTATCAATGCGGCGCTGTGATAGGTTGTTTGAGCGTGGTGAGTTCACATCAGAACGAATGCGACAAAATCACAAAATCAAATATTTACTGAATAGATTTTATTTAGAATGAAAGAACGAGAGTTCTTTTGATATAGTGTATTCAATCATCATCTTAAGTATCCAATGCCAGGGTTGCACATATATGTTTTTCGACGGACAACAATTAAGTACATAAAGAACTGTTGAAAAGTTTCCATCATATTACACTGCGGTTTGTTTTATCAGGATAAGAAGATCGAGACGACAGAGAAAAACCGGGGCATGGTATCCAATCATTCATACGTCAATAACTGCTGTGGAGGAAATTCCGTACAAGTCGGGAACAACCAAATTGATTAGAGTCCGAAACCCCTGGGGTGATACGGATGGAATGGTGCTTGGGGTGATGGGTAGGTTACTGATCGGTCTACTCGTGCGAGAAAGCGCAGTTAATTCAAAATAATTAACAGTGATCGAGGGCTTTCCACACCATGCTGTTAGGTGGAAAGTTAGCAATTTATCATGTCCCTCTAAGTGAAAATACGTCACCATTTTATTACATAGGAGTGACGAGTGGGATCACGTGACAAACGAAGTAAAGATCAAGTTGGAATTACTATCACGTGACGATGGGAATTCTGGATGAACTACAACGACTTCGGCGCGAGTACTGTAACATGATTGTGTGTAATTGTCGCCAGATTTTGATCACGATGGAATAAGTGATAGAGCAGGTATATGCAATCATGTACACATAAATGAGAGTATTACAATAGGTGTAATATACAACATGTTTATTTATAAAATGTATGAAACAAATGCATCAACTTTACAATAAGAAAAGATTGGGAAAAGAAGATAACTAAACAGCGATCAATCTCGTAAGTCTTAAATGGAATACAAAGTAAAGATGGGCAAACAACGATTCGAACATTCAAATTATGTATATGTACAGTGTGTAAGCATCATCGCATTTACAATTATACAACTGCAATATATCTACCTATGCAATATAAATTGGCGAAGTAAACAATGAGTTAAAACGTAATCATAGTCCCAAAAACATATAATACAAAATCGAGTGTAGGGCAACACGGACCTCCGACAAAAGCGAAGGCAGGATAAGGTACCATGGAGGAGTAAGCCTCCTCTGCTGACCGGTCACACCCGCCGTGAGCCCTCAATGAAACAAGGTAAACGGGATTACCCGTTGTCATATTTAGTACGAAAATGACATTCTAACTGAGGGTATGAAAACAAATCAGTCAACATATGACTTAGTGGTCATACAAAGTTGACGAATCCAAAGTAATAAGGTAAATAGTTACAACGTAAACAATTCTGAATGCAATCCGTGATAATACTGACTATGAAATTAATAAAACAACGAGCATGTACATGATACTTGACTGGCTTAAGTACATGTATGGGTTTCTTTCGCCTTTAATCGTCGTAACATTTGCGAAAGAAAACGATTCATTCATAGCGATCAAAATCTGAAGCCATATTACGAATTTGTTCACCATCATCATTATGACTTTACGAAGAACCTGGGATTTATTTCTTACACGGTTGTGCTGTTTTATCTACATGTATAGATCGTAAATATCAAAAAGTGTATATGGCGTAGTGATATACAATTTAAAGTTTAAAAACAGAGGGAATTGAACATCTAAGAATAGAAAAAAAAGTATGAAAACAAAATGGTCTGTTCGGGAACGATTATTACAAGTTTAAGAACTACGTATATACCATTTAGTCTTCCGCTACGTAGTAATTGATATTTAATATGAAAAAATGGAATTTTTATATCAAAAATATATGCCTTTGACAACACTGAAATAGCTTTTTTATCCGACATCAGTCTATAACAGACTTTAAAAAATTGACAAAAATCCCATAAAAAGGGATCAGATTGATTGAAGTTTCATGAACGACGTCACTTTTAATTTTATTTGCATTGCAGAATATCAATTAAGCTTCAAAGGCTCCTGGAAAACTGATTTGAAATGCAGGTGGCTGGTTAGAATGTGAATCTTTTTACCAAAATCCCCAGTATCTCATCATCCTACACACGGACGGTTAGTATTGTATATCTAATATTAAGATAGTCATGCTTATAACTTAAGAGTGCTACAATACATTGATAAAAACACACACACAAAAAATACATCATTAATCAATTAATTAGGACTGTAATTTCGAGTTTGATTGATGATGTAATGGAGATAATGAGTCCCCTTAGAACTTATTCCATCAAGGTTTGATATTTATATTCATATATATTTTCATGGTGGTGCAGAGACGTTTCAATGGCCGTCTCCCATTGATTATCTCCCTCTCTGCAAGTGTACAGAAGACACGATAAATTAGACGGCGTCGGATTGTATGCAATCGGCTTTGAAATTTTTCAGGTATTTACGTATATATAATAGTTTTGGGTTTTTTTTGTGTCGATAAATATATTCATTTTAGCAACATCTAATAAAAGGCTTTATTTATTTATTTTTTTTTTATTTTTTTTTTTTTTTGAAGTTGTATTCGAAACCATCAGGGGCCTTGGGCAAAACCTTTTTCGACAATAATGACCCACTGATGCCGGAAAATGAGGAAACGTACGCAGAATATAGAGAAACATCCGGGCGCTTCTTTTTAGATCCGGGACATTACATTTTAGTGCCAACAACACAGCTGCCAAATTTCGAACGAGAGTACCTAATGAGGTTATTTCCGTTTGCAAAATGGAATGCATGTAAGTTCACACCTAATATACGGTAAAAGTCAAATCAGAAAAAAAAAATCTTTTTCTTTTGTAAACACTAGATACACCATTCTCTTGCACAGAGTTGTCGGTCCTTTCGGAGATAAAGGACCGACAACTCTGTGTGAAAGAATGTAAATATGCATACAAGTATACATGTAACTTACATAGCGTTTAGAGTAGATCTAAATTAACATGTAAACCTGCAGATAATATACTTTTCAGTTTCAATGTTGTTTTTTTTTCCAAAATAATTAAATTTTCAATATTAATAGTATTTCAGTTATAATTGAAGATAAAGTATACATCTTATTTTTTTTATATTTACAGTCCAATAGCCAATAGCTTACCTTGGGTACATTGATACGTCATAGTTTTGTCCTATAGATTGGTCATCCGTGAACTTCTTCCCGTGTGATGTGATGTAAATATCAAAGCTCACATTCCTTACTGACAATTATGCAAACTTTCCATTTGTGTCAAACTGTTTTAACGTTCAAATATGCTGTGAATGATTTTGTAAAAGTGTATATTTATTAGGATATGAGAGAGAGAGAGAGAGGGAAGAGAGAGAGAGAGAGAGGAGAGAGAGAGAGAGAAGAGAGAGAGAGAGAGAGAGACAGAGAGAATCTCTCTCCACCA
>CAJDSM010023302.1:0-24516 GCA_903981925.1 Ostrea lurida
CTTTGTAAGTCAGGAATTTCAATATAACAATTAAAAATCATAAACACTGGCTATAAGATGTTCAATCATATTCATTTATTTATCTAAATTGAAAAAACTCTCCAAAATAAATGTTACAGAGTGAAAAATTGTAAGGGGGGGGGGGGCGTTTAGTGGGGGGGGGGGGCAAGCTGGGAAGAATGCAACCATGAAGTTTCTGATTCGATTTACCAATACATATAACGTACCAGTTGTCTATTCATGGTAGTGTCTAAGATAAAGTTCACGGTATTGGGAAATCTTAAAAAATTTATATAAAGGAAAAATGTTTCATTACAATAATTATTTGAATTGAATATTCAACAGAATTCACGAAGCACAGTCTATTATTACCAGAGTTGTCGGATTTATAAAAAAGAGCCCTGATCACAGAATATGTTGTTCATAGCTTTAAATAACCTCCTTTAATGAAGGAAGATCTTTAGTTCTTTTAATATATGCAAGAATTTGAAGCAGATAATGCTTGTGAAAATATGTTTTACATTGAAACATAGCCTGCGCTTGGCTTGGCATTGTGATGTCACAATCAAATTATTACGTCATAGTGTTCTATCAGCGTGACGTACTATTTATCATCCCCTTAAGGATGTGTCGGGTGAGCTTTTTAGAACAATGCGCCAGGACGCTATCCATAATGTATTGGTTCATTTACTAACCCCATCGGTGCAAACACATTACATATTTCAACGGAACCCTGTCCAGGTTGAAAAAGTTTGTGTCAATTCAGCATTTTGAAAGGGTTTGGTAGGGAACTATTTTTTTTGTGGCGGAAGGAGTTACATGAAAAGCATGATTTTAGAGTTTCTATTCATCCGGTATAAACTCTATTTGTATACCCCTATTCGTATATTACAGTTTTAAAATTAATTATACAGTAGATGAGACTTGGAACTAGTTCAAATATTGTATTATTTAAATTTTGTTTTGAGATCATTTTTTCCAAACAGAATAACAATATTGCTTTAAAAATTACTCGAAATTCTCTGCAAAATGCGTAATTTTGGCCAATATTTAAAAGAAATTTACCCGAGAAATCCTCTACTTTTCAAAAGTTCCATTTTAAATTTTTGAGACAAGACTCTGAATATAACAGTGAATGTGTTAAGAAATTAACAATCATTCAACAATGTTTTTTTAACTCTGAAATTATAATATCATGAGTTTTCCATATATCAAAGTGCAAAAAGGTCATCTTTATTCCTTACAGTATTAATCTTTTTTATATCTGATTGTAAGAAGACATTATTATGTATCTATTTCATCGCAATGATTGATTTATTCTTATGTTTGGTTTACACCAGCAGACGAATGGATCTAAATGAATAAATCTTGAATGATTTTTAAGTGAACAGGTCATGCTTAAAACAAGCATGAATACCCAAATTTTTCTTTTTAATTTCCCGATTCTCTTTCACTGTAGAAATCAAAAATACACTTCCAAAAAATTGACATAACTTTAAACCTCACCCTAGAACCTCTTTAAGTGAAAAAGAACTAAAACAATCCATATATTTCAATTTTTGCAAGGTCTAAATGAAAGTTAAGATGATATGCCTATTTATATTCTATATATTGGACACAGCGAATAGTAATAAGAAAAGAAAGCTAAATTTTCTAGTAGAAAATAATAGTGAAGAAAAACTAAATCTAAGAAGAGAATAAGACAAGATGGCATTGTTATAGAAAAATGTGTTGCTGGTAAGATTCACCAACGTCAAGTATTTTTTCTGAAGAAAGCAGAGTAGACAAGTGTAGCTAATTCACTTTGTTTGTATGCATATAAAGAAGTTAATGAAAATTACTATCAGGGTGGACTCCAGAAGATACTTTTTTTGTTCTCCAAACGGAGAGATTGATTGTATAGACCATGTCAGATCTTCAGTGATCATGCTCATCTTCATTCACATGATTTGCCTTAATGAATTCTGCCTTCAAGATAGATTAACAAAAGCATCAATAACTGAATATTTATGCAGGAGGTATGATAAGGTGTTTTAAGATGATGGTCCTTTTTCTTTCTCTTGCTTCTGCCATACAATATCTGTTTGCAATCAGTTCAAAGAGCGGTGCAATTATTATAAAATGAATTATTTTGCATCTTTTTTCATGGCCCTGCCATTTAAATGACCTGAGGGGCCATATAGTGATATCCTGTACCATCATCATTGACTTTCCATTTATTATCTCGACCAACGGTTGCACACATTAATTCTCAAATTTTGACTTGCATATGTTGCATTGAATGTTACAACCATTGAATGTATACATTCAATGGGTCAAGTCATTGAATGTATACATTCAATGGCCAAGCCTGTGGAATGTATATCATTCAATGAGCTTACCTAATATATGAATGTATACATTCAATGGTATAAATCATTGATTTACACTTCCATGGACTTTATTATTGAATATGGATAAAGTAAATCTAGAGATAATTTACATTGAATATTAAACATGTATACTTTTCATGGACTGTGGTATGAAATGTAGGCAAGTTAAATGATAATATAAGAAATTCTATCCACATTACATTTACATCGGTTAACAGAACAGCCTGCTTACAGTGCAGTGCACAATCCATGTCCTGTTGCTCTCGAGTCTTCGGCTACTGCTGCACAAAGGCTGAGGGGCGGTCAGGAGATGATTATTCTTGGACTAGTTCTGGTCTTTTCGAGGTGGCCAAACAGCTGTTCCAATCCTGAATTTTCATGAGTGGTGCTGGTAATTACTCCCAACCAACTCTAGATCTTACTTTTTCCAATATTCAAACAATTAAGTCCATGGGATGTGTACATTCAATGGTTTATATCATTGAATGTATACATTCAATAGGTAAGCTCATTGATGTACATGTATACATCCACAGCTTGGCCATTGAATGTATACATTCAATGATTTGACCCATTGAATGTGACCCATTGAATGTATATATTCAATGGTTGTAACATTCAATGCAACATATATAGTCATAGTGAATTTGGTCATGCTCAATGATTTTGAAAATTGCATCCCTCTTGAAGTTAGAAAAAAAAATCTTATTGAGAAGTTGTCAGTTTCCACTCTCAAACTCTTGTAGAGATTTATGTGTAAGATTGCAATTGAAATGTGCAGGTAACAGTTTAAATTTGATTGAGAAAAATAATAGCGCCTCATGGTCGATCACCTGTTAGACCATGCAATGTCATTCATAACTCTTTCCTCGAAAAACCTCTTTCAAGCATAGAACAAAAGTTGTTTATTTTTGCTTTTATTTAGTTACAGTTTAACTTCGATATCTCGAATACCATGGTTATGTCGAACTGATTTTGGAGCTCACAACCACCTGTTTCTTAGTATTTTTATTCTCGAATTCACGGATATTTTGAACTTTTTTTCTTGGTCCCATCGGGTTCGAGATAAAAGGTTCGACTGTATATCAAAATATAGGGTCACGGTCTATTGCCTCATCTACTGATATATGGATGATATAATATAGATATTCATAACTTCACTCCAAAACATATTGTGCATTTAACAGATGTTGCTTAGTTATACTAGATGTAAAGGAAAGATAACAAACAGGGCTGGATCTTGTAAGTTCCAAATAGAATAAAAAACAAAAGTTGAGCATCAAAGAAATAAACTGCATGCCTCTCCTGTAATGGATGGTTAATGTCGATATTCATCAATATTTACTTGAAAACATTTTGAATAAATTGAGCAAATCAAAAATGCATACGAGAGCTTGCATAATGGACTTAAAATATCGAAGAAAGAAATTTCTTTTTGATGATGCACAGATTTAAACAAATCTTGTCCTTTTATTATGTCGGATTGTGTGTCATCTCGGTTTCAGTACTTCAGTACTTTTGATTTATAAAGTCGTTCAGGGGGATAAATCCTCACAGTCAACGCTGAGCATAATACAGTCATCCTGAGTGTGAAATGGAAATTCGTATTGGACTGGGTGAGGCTTTCATTTCCAACACCTGGATGACTCCGTATTACATCCAAACTGACTGTGTACTAATATGTTATTAAGGTAGATCTCTACATCGTTTCATAATGGCTGACTCCTTTCGAAATTGGATGAAAATATCACTATCAGGGTTATATATCAATTCATTTTCAAATTAAATGCCTAGCCGACTAGCTCAGTAAGTTAGCACGTTGCCTTCTGAGCTGCAGAGCCCCTTCGAAACCAGCAGGGGTTTTATTTTTTCAAATTGCTTTCTCCTAAAACGCATTTTTCTGACGAATTGAGTGAATTTGAAACTTTTTATTTTCAAAATATTGTTTAACATATCCTCTTTTTTCATCCACGTCAAATTTCTCTGGTGTAGCATTCCACTTAAGAGCCATTCTCTGTAAGCATCAAAATCGGTTGGACAAGTCATGTCACCAATCTTCATGAAATTTTCAGTAAATATTTACTATATGATACTTGAATGTATGGGTGTGGTTATTTTGACAATATCACTCGTTGTCATGTGAACAGAGCCATTCCTTTAGATAAAAATTCACTTATGTTGAAAAATAGGAGTTTTGCACTTTGTATCAGTTTTGATGCTAGGTATCTAATTAATTCTGAATTTGTGTGATGGAAAATATATAACATATTACTCATTTGTCATTTCTGAAAAAAATCTTGAATCCTATTTCATTTCTTCATTTTTTAATGGCTGTCAAATTTTGATTTACCTTTTAAAAATTGACTATTTTAACATGCAAATTAAAAGATGCAGCCTATTCCGCAGTGATCTGTCAGTGTGTATTAAAGATAAAGACATTTTCATTTAATATACAAAATAAAAAATGTGTTATTTGATTTAAGGAAATAAATCAAAGTTGAAAATCATGTTTTTTGCTAAGTAAAAGTGCATAAATTGACAGAGTTATTGCCCTTTGTAAAAAATAATTGATGACAATAACAATGAAATCATCAGTTGATCAATGACGTATTTTTTACTAGTTAACTAGAATGTGCAAAATATATTTTAAAAGTGTTTATAAATGCAAATATTACTTAAGAAACCAAAAACAAAAAAATTAATTGAATAAATAATTAAAACTGCACAATATTTTTGACGTTCTAATTTATATAAGCAAATTGCAGCTATTTAGTTTTCTATATAACTGAAAGGAAACTACTATCTAAACAGTGATTTCCCAAATTCTGTTAGAAACATCTCAAAATAGCAAATATAGTAGCGCAAGAATGGGATTGGTATAATAGCCAAAGCTAGCGTTTGAAATTTAGTAATGAAGTCTATATATACAATCTATTAGAGAAGATTGGACTTAAAATTTAGTCGTGATTTATGATTTTTTAAAGTTTTGTCCACAACTTTATTTGTAATATATGTATACATCCTGATGAAACTGTTATCTAGGCCTAATGGCTTGAGACAAACTTTCAAAAAAAATATATTAAAGCTCCAGAGTTTAAGAGATTTTGTAGGGCTTGAAATTTGTCTCCGAAGTAGTCATTTTCACTATATTTCTATCATTTTCAATCAATAAAATGACGCTAATTTTGAAGGTTTTTGAATGGAATATACCTTTTCTGATGAATTTCTTTTGAAATACATCGTTAAGAAAATAAACCCAACTGATATATAATCTTTACAAATTAAATTCTCAGAGTGTGCAATTTATTAATTTTTCCAGTGAAAAATAAGATTATATATTACACTTGGTAAATTTTTGGTAGAAATGCATGTTTCGACTACAGGCTCACGACGGGTGTGACCGGTCGGCAGAGGATGCTTACTCCTCCATGGCACCTGATCCTGCCTTTACTTTTGTTGGAGGTCCGTGTTGCCCTACACTTGATTTTGTATATTTTTTTGGGACTATGATTACGATTAACACATTGTTTACTTCGCCATTTTATATAGTAGGGTTGCACAATTCACAATTTTGGTACACTCTTTTCTACTTTTCCCATAAAGGCATTTATTTAGATTTTATACCGTATCAACATAAGTCCTGAAATGTACCATTGTTTTCCCTGTCTTTGTCCGAAAGTGCTTCATACCATGTTTGAAAAGAATTTGAATAGTCGTTATTAAGAAAATGCTAAACGTTTTCAATTCTTAAGATGCACACATTGATCACAAGGATCACTTTCGCTCCGACAAAGCACCGAACCTCTTTCTCTGAGATCCTATCACAACATTCCACATAATTTTGCAACACCGAAAAACGGTTTCAATATACTACACTTACTACTATCGCAATGTACCCCAAACCATCCGTCTAGGCAACCACCTGGGCAGCTTCCGTTTCTGAAATCACAGGTAGCATTGTCTTTACAGAAACCACAAGGTATTTTGCAGTCCTCGCCATATGTATTGAAACCACAACCTAGAATAAATAGTATGCAAGTAGTAAAATAAATTTAGGTAAATTACATCTGTGGTTGGAAATAAGGGATAGTAGATCCTAAAGTTGACGCCTGAGCCTTTGAACAAATCTGCACATGACGTTTTAACTAAGTATTTATTGGTTCAATACTGATCCCATTGGTGTAAAAATAGAGCACGTCTATTACTAAACCCCATCCAGATGAAAAAAAGTTTTGTGTCAATTCAGATTTTGAAAGGGTTTGGTAGGGACTATATCTTGTGGAGGAATGATTGATTAATCAAAAAGTTTTTAAGTTTTGAAATTTATAATACAAGTAACTGAGATTTGGAACTAATTCAAATATTGTAATTTATTAATTTTGTTGAGGTATTTTTCCAAACAGAACACCTATTCTTTAAAAAGTTTAAGTCTATTTACTAGAAAATCTGTTTAAAAAATCAGTATTTTGACCAAAAATTTAAAAATTTGATCAAAACTCTCCACTTTCTTATACAAAAATATATGACTGATTTTAAGATCATTTTTCAGAATGTTGGTTGTAAATATCGTAGTGAAATAATGAGTTACTTGATTACATTTCTGGTGTTTGGTAGCGGAAGATGTGCGACTAAAAATGATTCGATCCCAATTGTTCAAACAGTGCTGGATTCCTGAAATTTACATTTCATTTCACCCTTGTCCAATAGTTACCTCGTGCCACATTTGAAAAGAATTCGAAAAGTAAAGAAAAAGGCAAATTAGCAACTTTTAAACACTTACAGTTGCTATGTACTATGTTACTAGCTTAAAATACGGATATGTATTGAATTGCAGTGGTAAAATTGGAAATTTATATCAAAATTAAGGATTATCTCCCTCAGGCATAGCTCTGATCCTTTGAAGTATTTGGCTCCAGTCTTTGGCACTACATTGTTCACTTTTATTATAGTTTAAATTTCATGTTTCGGATTTCCAACATTTCGGTTTGTGCATCACTGAAGAGACATAATGTGTCGAAATGCGCATCTGGTGCATCAAAATTGGTACCGTATATGATTTATATTACATATATTGGCCCCATCATAGAACGAAAACTACATGTATTTTCCTGGTGTCATGTCATAGACGCTCTACACCTAGTAATGCTTCAACACGGATATAGAAGGCTTTGAAATATTCTACATATGTACACTTACTACTATTGCATTTTTCTCCAAACCATCCGTCTGCACAACCAGCTGGGCAGCTTCCGTTTTTGAAATCACAGGTAGCATTGTCTTTACAGAAACCACAAGGTAATTTGCAGTACTCGCCATATGTATTGAAACCACAACCTAGAATATATAGTATTGTGATTATTGTGCTGACATGAACTCTTATAGAAGTATTAAAACTACAAGTATAATTTTTTTCATCATACAGCATTTTATATCATATATATATATATTGGGGGTGATAAATATAAATAATATACGGTACCAATTGCGGTACCAATTTTGATGCACCAGATGCGCTTCGAAAAATTATGTCTCTTCAGTGATGTCAAACCGAAATGTTGGAAATTCGGAAACATGAAAAGTGAAACTTTATAAAAGTGAACAATGTGTGCCAAAGGCTGGAGCCCAAATACTTCGAAGGATCAGAGCTATGCCTGAGGGAGATAATCCTTAATTTTGATATGAATTTTCTAATTTTACTACTGCAATTAAATACATATCCGTATTTCAAGCTAGTAACATAGTACATAGCAACTGGGCTATAGAACCCTCGGGGACTAACAGTCCACCAGCAGAGGCCTCGACCCAGAGGTCATATAATAAGATATATACGGTACCAATTTTTGATGCACCAGGATGCGCATTTCGACAAAATTATGTCTCTTCAGTGATAAATAGTATGTCACGTGATAAACACTATAACGCTAATATCTTGACTGTGACGTCACAATGCCACGCCAAGCTCAAGGCTATTTTCAATTGTAAAATCATGATTTTCACAAGCATTATCTGCTCTTAAATTCTGCATATATTAAAAGAACCTAAAAATCTTCCTTCATTAATGGAGGTTATTTAATAGCTCATGATAGCATTATCTATCTGATCGGGGCTCTTGTTAAAAATCGACAACTCTGAATAATGAACGGTGTTCTTAGCATTCTGTTGATATTCAATTTAATAATTATTGTAATGAACATTTTTCCTTTAGTATTAATTTCTTAAGATTTCCCAATACATGAAACTTTATCTCTTACACTGCCATGAATAGAAATCTGAATATTTATTTTAAGCATTGAATTCTTATTTTATGGCATGTCGTCGGTTGTATAACCAGCACCTGGCCGTGCCACACAAATTGAATACCGCGCGTTAGCGCGGGTATTGATAATTTTGTTGGCACGGCCAGGTGATTGTTATACCACCGACGACATCCAAAAATAAGAATTCAATGCTTATATTACATTCCTCAATGTTATATTTATTTAAATGTTAGAATTTTATTTATTTTAATTCAAAATTTTGGGCCTTTCAAAACTGGTGGTGCGCAATAAAAGGAAGAGCCGAAAATCGCCGTTTGTTACTACTACATAAAAATATAGTGGCATTTGGATATTATTCTCTTCAAAACTATACATTGAAATTAGGCTGGAGGTTTTCATCCATCTTTTATTAATTTCTATTACTACATATACATACTAGCAGATTACAAGTACAGATGTATATGTATGTTCCAGATGTGTATTCATACCGCCGTGATTTGGTTAGAGTGTGTTATAGGAATTTGAATGCTCTTCATTCCCAGTGCATTTCCAATGATGAGAAATACACTGAATGTAAAATATATGGTTATTGGGTAAATCAAATTCAGAAACTGCATGGTTGCATTCTTTCCAGTTGCTCACCCCCCCCCCCCTCTACAATTTTTCACTTGTAAGATTCTATTTTGGGGAGTTTTATCAATTTAGATAAATAAATGAAATGATGATTGAACATCTCATAACCAGTGTTTATGACTTTTTAATTGTTATATTGAAATTCCTGACTTACAAAGACCGTGTGGTTAGAATTTAACAAAAATTTTATTCTTGTACCACTGAAAACAAACATGATTTATTCAATAACATAATCTAGCTTCAATAGTTCATGTTTTTCACGAAAAGGTGAGTGGGTTGATATCTTTTTATACACACAAAATTTAAAAAAAATTGAATGACGGGTTTTTATGTAAAATATGAATATTGTAACTTAGAAAATGTTTTTTGCAAGAGCATTTTTTGTTCATTTTTTGGAGGGTTTTCCTAATATTTTTCAAAATTTGGCAAATGTCAAAGATAAAACTATTTCACATATTTAATACTGGATATTTTGAATATTCTTGTTTAAAAATTCAATAAAAATTATTCAAATTAATTTTTCAGCAGGCCTTTATATAACATTACATAGAAATTAACATTTTTAAGTAATGGGGGTAATTCGGACCTGATTATCTCCCTTATTTGTCTAGCTTCCCATGACGAAACTTGCAATATTGTAATGGACACTTCAATATAGATATATGAAAGAAATGAGAAAAATTGAATGATAGATTATTTTAGGATTGTCTATCAATATCCCACTTAATAGCTGTCATTGTGACTGGTTGTTATGTGTTTTACATATATTCTTCAATGACTTAAGACTTTTATGTAAAGCGCCTTGGGATAATTCTTAATTATATAGGGCACTATATAAATGTGCACAATAATAATATTATGCAAGTAGTAAAATTCATTTTGGTAAATCACATCTTTGGTAGAAAATAAGGGATAGTTGACCCTAAATTATTGGAACTACAAAATAAGTAACTCTTGTATACAAACCAGCGTCGATTAAAGACGACCATTTCTGATTAAAAACATATGTCTGATTTAAAGATCAATTTTCAAAATGTTGCTTCCAAACATCCTATTACTAAATGATGAGTTGCTTGATTACATTTCTGGTGTTTGGTAGCGGAAGATGACAAAAATAATTTAATCCCAATTGTTCAAACAGTGCAGGATTCCTGAAAGAGCTAGATTAAAAAAGTGTCATATTTGGCCTATATATTTCTTGAAAAATAAATTCTTGTTTCCTTTGAATGTATGTATTTTTTTCTAATCTCATTACATGCAAGGGTCATTTTGGTCAAACAGGATGACTCTCTAGGATTGCTAGCAGCCGAAACCCTCAATGGATACGAAATTCCCGGAATATTCTTGTGTTTTAGCAACTTTATGTCAATATTCAAAGTGGGGCGCATTCTCGAAGGAGATTTTTTTCATCTCAATCGAGTCTTTGTATACTAGTGCTTCGTGTAATACTTGATTTTTTCTCCGCCTCACGTGAAAAAGAAACTTAATAAAAAAAAAATGGAAGTGCCGTCTGGTCACCAGGTGCGTGCGGAAAGAAGAGTTGACAACGCAAAATATGTTTAAAAGGTCCGTAAATACATTTTAAATTCTTCTAATAATCTTCAGTAACTTCAGAAAAAAAATTTGGGTCCCTATCTAATCACATACATATAAGTTCACATAGCATTGGTGACGTCTCCATATGAGTGAAATATTCTCGGTGAGACGTAAAACAATAAATAATCAATCAATCACATAAATAATCCATATATCAAACGAACGCGAAGCCTTTTCAACAAACGTGAATGAAGGTGACAAAATTAAAACGATGTTTTCTCTCATAAAGAAAACGATGTAGTTGTAATAGAATAATTATTCATATGATCATGATTCACGGACAAAAATACACCTGGAAAAGATATATTATACAATTATTGCTGTTTTAGAGGTCAATACGATGATTTAGACACCTGAGAAGTACAATATTCACTGAGCCCGAAGGGCGAGGTGAATATTTTACTTCGAAGGTGTCTAAATCATCGTTATTGACCGACAAAACAGCAATAATTGTTTTTTTTTATATGATGAAATGGTTAAAAACTACTTTCAAGATTGTTCTTTGCTTAATTGTAAGGTGAATCGATCGATCGAGGCAAGTTGGCTGAGATCCAAAAATTTAATAAATCATAGTATTCACCTGAAAGGTCATGTGGAGGTGAATATTAGGAATTATTGACTTCTATTTTGTTACATCTCAGCCAATCAGAGAGCTAGGAAGTATTCAATCATTAATAAATTTATTTGTCAGCACAGATCTCCATTATAGTCCCGGTATTCGACTTTTGTCATTTTGTTCGACAATTTTTAACTGATGATGGCTTGCATCTGGATGCAACAGGCATGCTTTCAATAGCAAAATAACTCTGAATTTTTGCAAATACATCGTAAAGGCTGCCTCAAACTATTTGTGCGTACCACCACGATGTTACGCAAATCTGGGCGCGTACAGCGGGCATCGGAACGTCGAGTTTTAACAGAAGCATGGAAATACGAACGCGGTCATTAAAAAAAAAAATAATAATAAAAACAAACAATTTTCACATGTGTAAGCATTTTACATTGAAAAATTACGATGGTGATGTTGTGCAGACCATATTGATCTCTTACATTTATCGCATAATTTCCAGCAAGCTTTCAAGTATGCGCCATGAATACAGCGGAGCGTGCCATTGTTGCTATATAAAAATAATGTGTTAATACATAAGTTTACAAATGTTTTGTTTATGAAAGAAAGCGCACCAAATGATAAATTTATAACAACAATTTAATGGGGCAATGTATGATATCTGTTTTTCCTTGCATTAGGTACTAGCCAACTTATTTCCATGAAAGGTCCCCGTAATGGCCGTACATATCTAAACAGCCTAGGTTTGGGATACTTGCATTATATACATATTACATTCAAAGGAAATACATAATTTGATACAGTTTGCTGAATACAAAAAGCTATATAGTAATAGCTAACCCATAGCTAGCCCATACCTTAAATTTTAAAAAAAATCCTAGGCCAGACCACAGGTATCTGAATTTTAATCAATAAATAAATATTAATAGGAAAAAATAGTATCTATATAATATAAATACACCAGGATTTAGGCGACATTCGGTCTGCCTCCACAATTCTAACCCTGATATACTATCAATTTTCCGAAAACAAACCTTTTCACCGGCACGATTATGCTCAATAAGGATTCTCCTTCTCATCCTTTAGAAAACTGCACAAGTCGTGATAAGATGTAGTCGATTTAATGAATTTACTTATTCAGAATCAAAACAAACAATCCACATCAACAATTTCTTTATTTTTTTCTCATCGTAATATGATATGTAATTAAAGTTATCTTAATTTATTTGTAAATTTGAGTACGCTGGTAGAACCAGATTTCGTGACGTCATGTAATGGTGGTCAGGCATTGGAAGAAATGTAAAAAATATCGTAAAAGTATGTCCGTTGTTGGGTCATTACGAGTGACTTTAGACTTCTGAAGCGACAGATGAGAAGGAAAATCATTATTGAGCTTAACCGTGCCGGTATTAGGTTTGTTTTGACAAATTTTATAATAAAATCGGGTCCGAATCGAGGAGGGAGTCCGAATGTCGTTGCACACCTGGTGTATTTATATCATATAGATACTATTTTTTTCCTATTAATATCTATTTATTGACTAAAATTCAGATACCTGTGGCCAGACAAAGATCTATCAAAAGCGTGTTTGTGTCCAGGGTTTGTGTGGAAACAGAACATCAGACGTCATCACTCTAAAAAACAAGATGCCCATGGGCCACGTCGCTCACTGAGCACTGCTCAATAAGAAGAGCAGTAGTAGTAACTTTAACTCCGTATTGTGGCACCACCCAACCCTCGGAAGGGGGGGGCATTATCTAAACAACTTAAATCTAGTCAATATCAGGAAGCTTCATGTAAATATCTACTCGTCTGGTTCAATGAAGAAGATTTAAAAAGATTTCCCTATATAATCATATGTAAAACTTTGATTCTCTACTGGGGCCCCATTGCACCCCCGGGGTCATGAGTTGACAAACTTGAACCTCCACTATATCAGGAAGCTTTCATATAAACTTCAGCTTTTCTGGCCCAGTGGTTCTTGAGAAGATTTTTAAAGATTTTCCCTATATAAATCATATGTAAAACTCTGATCCCTATTGGGGCCCCATCGTACACCCGGGGGTCATGATTTGAACAAACTTGAATCTCCACTATATCAGGAAGCTTTCATATAAATTTCAGCTTTCTGGCCCAGTGGTTCTTGAGAAGAAAGATTTTAATGACACCACCTCATTTTTGCATTTTCATGATTATCTCCCTCTGCCGGCATTGGTGACGTCCCCATATGAGTGAAATATTCTCGGTGGGAACGTAAAACATTAAATAATCAATCTCCCTCTGAATGGGGTCCAGTCTTTCATTTGAACAACTTGAATCCCCTTCACCAAGGATGATTTGTACAAGTTGGTTAAATTTGGTCCAGTGGTTCTTGAGAAGAAGTCGAAAATGTGAAAAGTTAACGGACAGACGACGGACAACAGGCGGTCAGAAAAGCTCACTTGAATCTTCGGTTCAGGTGAAAGCTAAAAATAACGTCACAATGATTTGTCTGTCTAGTGTAAGATTTTTATGGGGGGGGGGGGGGGGGGGGGCTAGCATAATACAGTACCTCGTCCGAACATCATGGTCAACTGCTACGCACACACCGTCGTACAATATTCAATTAAATCTGCAGTATTTCTCTTAAAATTGTTTACTATTACTCCAGGATATGTAACATGCCACCCGCAACCCTTTCGTATACCAGTACAACATTTTGAGAGAGAGAGAGAGAGAGAGAAAGAGAGAGAGAGAGAGAGAAGAGAAGGAGAGAGAGAGAGAGTTCCTCCTCAGTAAGTAATATAGGCCCTATAATTAGTGCGAACACAAAATAAAATCTTCACATGTTATTCAAAATCTTTTTGTGGGTTGGGTATAGCATTCATAAAACTACATACATGTACCAAGTACGTTTATTTCACGAAGTTGGGGGGGGGTGACTTCTAACTTACGGTTTTCTTAAAAGGGAGGTGTCGTTGTATGTATGTACATGTACGTTTTACCTCTCGTTTTTCAAGAAATTTGATTTCTTTAAAAATCACAGGATATTATCTTCTATGCATGGTTTCATTTCATTTTTACCATTAATAATGACATCCTAGCGAACATCCGTAGGTACAATAAATTCGATTTTGAAGTAGAAATATCAGTCATTTCAAGTAAGACAAAAACAAAATGCCCATCAACAGTATTCAAAACCTTATTAATATCTGATATCAGGTGTTACTGGGCCCTATACTTGTTCATTCTAGGAATATATGCTGCACTATAATACATCTGTCAAATTCTTAACACATTAGTGATAATGTCTCTGCTGATGTGAGAAATGAAGCACACAAAATTCATTGAACTTGTTATTTTTAATTCACTTTATTTATACATGTACGAGGGTTATTCCAGAAAAACGTGAATATTTTATATATAATTTGTTAAACTTCTAGTATATCATTTTTTTGTTTATGCACACAACAAAATGATCATTTTCTGAATATCCCTGTGAAATTTTAATGCATTTCGTCTGTAATTGTATGATGAAATAAAATTCAGTGTGTGTGTACATGTAAGGTTTATCTAATAAATTGCATAGTTTTATACAAGCATGTGTAACACAGGGGTTTTTATATTTTTGATTATCGGGTGTTTTTTGTTGTTGTTTTGTTTGCTTGTACATGTACGTTTGTTTTTTTTTTTTAAAGTTCGTCGTCGAAAACTTACCTTGAATCTTATTTGAAGCGGTGTTCGTTTCACTCGTATCAAAATAATTTCATACCAAATATATTTTTTTCGTTAGGGGAATGTCTTATGTAATTATTGTTTATCATTTTTAAAAGAAATAATCAAATATATAGGTCATCAATGTGGAAATTATGAAGCGCTTTCAGTGATCTTATATATGACGTCATTTATCCCCAGAACCTTTTAGATGCTTACTATTTTGAAGACCTCTTACAGAATTAACTTTGAAAGATATTTAAAAAAGAATGGTCTTTTAAGAAAATATGCAGTCTATAGATATATTCTGCGGCTTACTACTATTGCATTTTGATTCTTGCATAGGCCATTTTCGGCACTTTTTGAATCGGGCTCTTTACATTTCATTCCCCCTTGTCCTATAGTTACCTTGTGCCACATTTGAAAAGAATTGGAAAAGTTGTTATAAAGAAAAAGGTAAATGTTCCATTGTTAGCAACTTAGCACATACATTTATTGGCCCCAGCGTAGTACGCAAACTATTATCTTGGTATCATGTCATAGACGCCCTACACCTAGTAATGCCTCAACACGGATATAGAAGGCTTTGAAATATTCTACATATATACACTTACTACTATTGCATTTTTCTCCAAACCATCCGTCTGCGCAACCATCTGGGCAGCTTCCGTTTTTGAAATCACAGGTTGCATTGCCTTTACAGAAACCACAAGGTATTTTGCAGTCCTCGCCATATGTATTGAAACCACAACCTACAACTAATAGCATATACGTAATAAAATAATTTCTGGTAAATCACATCTGTGGTGGAAAATACTGAATATCAGAACCAAAATAACTCTTTCGAAAAAAAAAGCCAAACTATGCTTCCCTTGGGCAACTCTTTTAAAAGGTATACTTGCTTTTTGTGTTCCTCCAGTATTGCCTTAGACAACTTTTATTCCCTTTATTCATTTTATATAGTAAACATTAGGAAACTAAGATAATTCCTTATGACAACGACAGCCAATTGGTTCAACCTTCTCAGGAAAAAAAACCCTATTTCAACCCTGAAAAGAAGCTTTAAAACATAATTAATATATGGACTGTACTTACTAGTGTCACATTTCTCTCCATACCATCCGTCTGCGCACCCATTTGAGCAGCTTCCGTTTATGCTATTGCATGTGGCATTGTCTCTACAGTAACCACATGGTAGTTTGCAGTCTTCTCCATATGTATTCGAGCTACAACCTTAATTGAATAGTAAGCACGAGGTAGTAATCTCCAATAAAATATACGAATGGGTTGATACATTCAACTACATACATAGTTTCACACACACGTTTTCTGAAGTTGATTAAGCAACTATGCTGGAGTTCCTAGTACTCAATATCTGTGTAGTTTTTGGTGATCAAATTTTCCAACAATCTGTTGGAATTCCCATAGACACGAATTGTGTTCCTTTGTTAAGCTTACCTGTTTTTATACTCTTGTGAGACAGAATTTATTCAAATGCCATACAGGAAAAAACAAATCCCTACCTGTGGCCTTTAACTCGACATTTAGATATATTGACGATGTTTAACTTATTAATGATAGTTAATTCATATATAAATTCTCTACCCAGGGAATTTGACATGAAAGTGAAAAACACGACAGAGTATTTCACACCTGCATTGTACTTAGATATTTTATTGAACATAGACATAAATGGCAAACAAACTAACAACTAAATTTTATGACAAACGAAATTATGTCAGGTTCTCCATCGTCAACTTACGATATTTATGAAGCAACATTCCATCATCACCTGTAAGCCATGTTTATTTCTCTGAACTTATTCGATACATAAAAGCTTGTTCTGCATATGATCGGTTGATAAATCGAAGTAGACTATTGAAAACAAGTTGATGTTGCAGGGCTTGAAGCAGTCACGTTTAAAGTAAGCATTTTGCAAATTCTATCATCACTAAAACGATCTAGCTTGCCAACACAACGTGCCATTGGGTCAAATGCTGTCTGACGTGTTTCATGCTAAGTGTTGGCAATTATGTATACACTAAATTTGACTGCGGATTACTCCGTTTACCTATAAGGGGCTCATGAGGGTGCAACCAGTCGATAAAGGATGGTTATTTAGCCTACAATGTAAGTACCTTACATGTATACTTCAAAATAACAACAATTACTGTCCTCTATTCAAATATTGTGATACAAATTTATGTCAGCTATAAATTTACTTCCTTGTCATCACATCAACATATGTAGTTTTCTTCCCCTCTTACAGTTTATTCATCAGAAATAGTGAATTTAAGGAAAGCGGTTATTGTATTTGAAGTCAAGAACATTTATATATATAAAAATCCGTTAGCTACAATTGAGAAACAAAGTTACAGTCTGGGAAAGAAAAAAAAAGGAATATCTCATTGCATATATATATATATATATTACTAAATAACTATATCATACTATATAATTATACTATATATATAGTATATAATATATATATATATGATATATGACTTACCGTCAAGCGAAAACCACCCTTAAGTGCATTATGGCGTTATCGAGAAAATAAGGCATCAAAGTCAACACGTCATGTTTTTATGACGGCATGACTTTTTGCAACGTGATTCTCCCCCCCGCCCCCTTTTTTGTTTGACGCGCTATATTAGGCGCTTCTGAGCTTCCGTGGAAAGCCGTATGCAAACCGCCAGTAATGTACACTTTATATGACACGCATGTTTTAAATATCTAATTTATTATGAATATAACTGTTTAATGTATATTCGTAAAGGGTTTAGTATTGAATTTCATTCGTACTTTCTACATGTAGGCTAGATATACTGGGTTTTCGTCGAAATAAAGATGGTTACCGTATATATTGTACTATAGGTATAGTGACTGGTCATTGTTTTCGTACTTAGTTGCGCAACCGGAACGTAACGCTCGGTACACAATTCCTTACATTATCATGTACGTCGCCGATGAGTTCCGAAGAGCGGAGTACATGGGCGTGTAAACAAAATAAGAAAGCATTGAATTTGAATATCACAACCAACAAGAGAGGCTTAGAAATATTGCCGAATCTATGCCAATACGCACTATAGCGGTATCTTTTATAACGATTTTTTTTCACATGATCACATTATTTGAATAAATATGTTGACGGTGCTACCGTTGGTGCGAGCGAATACCTAGGGTAGCGTAATCTAACTTCGACCATTGGGTAATCTTCGACTCGTGATGTTTGTACTCCAGTATTTTTATTTCACCGTTTTGTATCAGACCAATTTTCCGAGGAATGAAAACATTTCCCTATTATGTTAAGCAAATGCATTTGAATTTGATTGTTACACAGAAATCTTCGACCGAGAAGACGCCCCGGGGAAATTACGAAACGACAACTTTCAAACGTAATAGAGCGACACAAGACTTATGGTATTTAAAAATTTAATCAAGTAATTCATTGCCGTTATTGTTAACAAAATAATACCATACCAATTGCAGAAAATGAGAAGTATTATTAAAATTATGTAATTGTGTCCGTTTAACAACAAAACATTTTTTTTTTAAATCAGTCGAAGTTACCCACTAGACACAATTTTAGCATCTGTCTGTAAATTTGCAACATTTCCGACTACATCTCCAGAACCACTGATTTAATTTCAACCAGACTTGCTACAAGCATGCTTGGAGCAGGGCTAGCTTTCATACCCACATTCATTGAAAAGGGAGATAATGAGGAAAATAATTAAACATAAATACTGTTTATTATTTGATATGCATGAAAAATGCTACGTTTTTGTACAGCGATCTATCAGAGATATGTATAAAAAGCAAAAGACAACAGGAAATAAACTGGGCATTTTGTATTAATTTCTTGGATATGAATGCATTTCATTTTTGCAGCCGATCAGTTTGCAATATATATGTGAACATAATATTAAGTATATGACAGTAGGAATATATACATGTAATTATTTTACTGTATATAAATCTGGCCTCTATACCATAAACTGAAACCTAATTTTAATTACTTAATATACCTTTAAATTTTAAAGCACAGATGTTTAAAAACACACAGGTGTTTAAAAAGAAATCAATGCAAACGATACTGAAAAGTTTTTTGTTTATGAAAATTATTTCAAAAGTTGCAGGATTTGAAATTTAGGACCCGAGTATATTCTCAATTTTGGTCTCGAGGCCGAATATTCATGTTTATCACACATGGGAACTATAATTTAATAATTAAAAGAAAACTATTTGATATGTAGTTTGGGTTTTAATATATATTATTATACTTAATCAGACTACATGTAGCATCACCTCAGGTACTTTCAATGCTTGAAGTTTGCACAAATTTCAGATAGCTATAAATACAGTGGCGGATCCTGGATTTGTCGAAAAGGGGGGGGGGGGGGTCATTGAAAAAGGAGCTAGTTAGCTTAAAGTCTGGGATGAAGTACAAAGTAGGGAACTAGGCGGCAAAGCCCCCGAACTCTCCGGGGTTTGTTAGTGGCTTTTAAAGTTACTTTTAAGATATATCTTCATATAATGACATTAATTTTGCCCCCCCCCTGCTAAAATTCCGCCACTGATATAATGTATATGGAATTAATTTTTGGCAAATTCACCATGGTATAATTTCATATCTGTTTTATCTTTCTTCTACTAGTAATTATAATTTGCCATAGACATGTCTTTTGGGCTAAAATTTTACAGTTTTTTGAATTATTAGTCTTTTGCAAGGCTCCAGTCTTTTACAGCACTCAATTCACAATTCTTTTATTGTGCCATATGTTTTTTCTTTACAAAACATGTTTCCACTACATTGACATTCAAATTTTCATGAGCATATTAATATAGAATAACCTAAATTACGGCATTGTTAAACATAAAAAAAATGGACAAATGTCGTCAACTAGTCACATTAGAGCTTATGTTTACTATTTCTTAAATATCCGCACCTTTAAATGTAACATTTATCTGAATAATCTGAAAACAGGTTCACCAAAATGCGTGAATAGGAATTGAGTTGGGGGGGGGCACACAGCTATCATTATATATATAATCAATGTATATATATTATAGTATTTTAGGCTACCTACTTTGTTATATCTAGTGATATTTTATATAACTATCTATAGTAAGTTATATATATATATATACTATATATATACTATATTATTTACATCACCGGAGTTCGAACTTATTGGCGCGGAAAAAAAAATATAAGCCGCTACCGTCCTCAAACCCGGAACAAGACTATCAACTATCCCGCTATAGTTTGTATAGTAAACCCGGGGATATGTTTCACAGGTCATGCAGTTAATAACCAGCTTTACATCGTTCATTATTATCGAAATAAAGTTGATGATAATTTATCTTGTTTGTCTCCGGCAATCTGCTAAAATGAGACGTGGGTATCTAGACAACTTCTGGATGGAGCCAAATTCCATACCATTTTCCTCAAACAAAGACGAACTAATGCGTTGATGCCTGTCCTGCTCACCAAGCCAGTGGAATCAGCTTAAGATGTCCCCACAAAATAGCGAATATACATTGTTTAGGACTAAACGGTAAGCGATGTTTTGTTGGTTATTATGTCGCTAAAAAATTTTAACTGGGACACGAATATACATCGTTTTTTGCAGGCCGGGTGTGTACATGGTGGGGGTAGCTATGTATCTAACAAAATCTTGTTTCCACCGCACTACGGCCTATGATTTGATGCATCATGGTCATCGTAGAGAGATGACCAACTAGAAGAGTCGATATAGTCACATGGTAATACATGTTTTGTCAAGGTTGAAACGTTTCATTATATCACATGTACGCCTTGGAAAATGTGGCACAAACATTCGAATGAAGCATGACATAGAGGTGATTTATCTAGTTTAGGTCAATGACGTACAATATTAAGGCTTATATTCCTCCACGTTGTTTTGGCCTAGATATCTAAACTATTGGCTCTAGTGTCTGGATGTTTCAACGCAGGCTAAAACAAGCTGAATGGGCACATCTGGCCTTAAGGATTATTGTTTTTCCCCTCTTTTATGTATTATGACAAGCCAGTACCAAGAATACCATATTGATGCGGACGCAAACAGGAGGAAATGCATCAAGTCTTGAACTACCTACTATATGGAGATGTGGAACGAACAATAAATAGAAATCCGATGCTATTGTAGAAATATGGGTGAAGCCAACCTGTAGAATCTTTTTCTATCACAAACTTCTGATTCTTAATAAAAAATAATTTTTTGTATTTTGTTTCATGGTTTATATGGTAGAACAACGTGTTATAGCAAAATATATGTTATTTCTAACTATAAACATGTCTTTGCAGTTTTATAAATACCATTTTAAGGAATTAATTTATTTAGGTTTGTTGAATATTTTCATTTTTAATCCGGTGTTCGATTGATTGGATTGATTGATTATTGTTGTTGTTTCGTCGTCGAGATATTTCACTCAATTTGAGACGTCGATCCGAATTGCCGGGTGAAGGGCTTGCAAATTTAGGAGCCTTATGGCTTTTAGCACTCATGTGCTTTTGGTTGAGGGTTCTTATAGCGTTGCCACACCTGCTTGCGACACGGGACATCGTTTTTAAGGTCCATCTCCGTGGACCGTGACATTATCACATCCTGTTGCGCGAGCGTTTGGCAGTGGAAACTATCAACTACACAATAGATGTTACGTACTGTAGGTCTGGGTGCGCGCCGGGATTTCGAAAACACCCCAACCATTCCGCAATGCCGAGGCGAACGCTTCACCGACCGAGGCCACCGCACGCGGTTTTTATTTTTCGAAGTATTTTGATCAAATGTTTTTTGTCGCAATTAGTAAGAAATTGGGGTTACATCATGTCTATTGAATATCAGAAGTCACAAACAGCAATCTCACAGAGAAGATTATAAATCATACATATAACAATTTGTGGGGAAAATTTAAAAATTTTCAACATTATGCATTTTTAATTTTGTTTGACGGGCACGTCATAAAAGCTTATTGTCCTGTGCAATATAGTTTATGATGAAGATGCCTAGATAAGGACATTGATATTTTAAACCGCATAAATTTCTCTATAATGGAATTGTTGTAAACTCAAGATACGATTGTCAGTTACAATAAGTTCAGCAATTGAATATGTTTTGTGGATTTGAGCATATATTTTTTATTTTTAAAAAATATCCTCAAGATTTGATTAGGGGAAGTTACATGGAATTTGAGAACAAGATATTATTGTTCCATCTATTCATACAAATCGTTTTCACACTTTTAAGATTGTTGTAATTTATGATCATTGTATTTGCTAATATAAAATAAATAATAAATGAACTGCTTGATTAAGTAACATTGGTGTTATGCTTGACGAATTTCAAGAATCTTGTTTGTTGGTTTTGACTTTGAAATATCATGGCTGAAATTGAGTGCAGGTTGAGAATATAAAACCTCTTAACTTGTACCACTGGATATGGGGCCAAACAAGGTGAATGAGCTTAACCTCAATTTAGTTTAAATGTTACACCAGTACGAGTTACTCGACGATTATCATAGACGTGGCTGGGGGGGGGGTCTAAATACCTTATAACTTATTAAATTTACATTGCTGCATGTTATACCATATCATAGGGGACGTTGCCTTTCAAAAGTTTGGGGGTGGGGTGGCAAAAGTATATGTTGTTTGCCCCCCCCTTTTTTTTTTTTCTCAAGTTAATTTTTGTTCTGCTAAAATAGCACACAATTTTGAAGTGGTGTCCCCCCACTTTCAGTAATTTATTAGAGGTTATGTGCCCCCACCTTTCAGTGTTCAAATGACCGTTATTTTTTTTTTGCTGGCTTGCGGCATTAATTTGGAAGTTTCGCCCCACTCTGTGATTTTTTCAAGTTATGCCCCCCACTTTCAAAATCAGTCCTACAACCTCCTTCCTTATTAGCGAACGGCATGATTCCAGAATGTTTTTAAAAATAATTTTCTTCACAAACAGTACATGTAAAATACGCTAAATATTAATGTTAATGTACGTATTGTGGGGTCTGTGGAAATCAAAAGATCAAAAAATGTATATACAACATCGTTTATTTCGAAAAGCAAGTGTCCGCAATGAAAGCTTAAGCCTGTAGATCTAAATAGTTTTAAAAAAAAATTAGGCTATCAAATCGCACTTTCAAACACCAGACCGATTTGGATGCGACCGAGGCCAGATAAACGCACTTGTTTCAGTGTTCTTGTACATGTTGAGTAAATCCTATCTTTAAGCAATCTCGAACCGAACAAATAGCATATATTTAATAAAAGTCATAAAAAACAAACTCAACAGCCTGTTTGGACTAATGCAGAAGCACTGAAAATCAGGACTCATTCTCTTCACTCGAGGGATCGTCAGTCCAACATTAGGTTCCAAACATGTTTGTGGTGATTTCTACGTTTTGTCAATTGAAGATGAAATAAATCGGGATACACGCATAAAAGTAGTAATGAATTATTCTAAAAGTAACAACGTCTCATCCCACACAGGATGAACAGCTGGTTGATTACTTTCTCCTAGAAGTATAACATACTTACCGAAAGTCTGCGACTCTGGGATTATCAACACAATCTCTCATATCAACCATTGTCACTTTACATTTTTTGTCCGAGTCCCCGTGTCTATTGGATTGATCGCTGTTGTAGTAACTAGGTGGGCGGTGTTACGCCTTGCTGCTTGTGGATCGGTGTATTCTCGGCAACCCGGTATCAGGAAACAAAGAATAAGGGTGTGTTTATCTTAATCACTAAAATAGGGCATTTGCCGTTTTGATACGCGCTACATTGAACCTAAGGAGATAACAATTCAGTGAATTGTCGTAAACAAGCTTCCAAATTTTCACCGCTCGAGGTATATTGAGAGATTTATTCGCCCACTGGCGAATATTCCGAATCACTGCTGCGTTTGAAAAGGGGTCAAAAGTTAAGGAAAACTATGAGGGGCTTCACTTCCATACATTTTCCAAAGGCAGATAACGCTTCATTGTTTGACGTTGATACTTCACCATCAGAGATTTAAAAAGGTTGTAATGTGAAACGGAAAGTATTGCGGGAAATCATTAAATTCGGCGGAAGTATCTTTGATATTTAGAACACTACAATGGTATAGGGTCTGTTTCTATCGGGATGATGAAGAATTGCGGATTCTTTTTACAAATATACTGTTGGAGCAATGAAAGCTTTATCCCAACAAATCCAGCAATAATTTTTCAGATTCACTTAAATTAATGTTAATTCCATATCAGCAAAAATTTGAGGCTAAAGAAATGGATTATCCCGTTGGAAAAAGCCGAATTTCTGTTTGACTAATGAAAGTCCTATAAAATAACTTATGTCACGTGACGAACAGCGTGATGATGCACTCAACGTACAATAATC
>CAJDSM010023313.1:5445-21258 GCA_903981925.1 Ostrea lurida
TGTACAGGGTAAAAGTAGCATCAACATGAACCCAGATGTACAGTGGTAAAAGTAGAATCACATGAACCTTAGATGTGCAGGGTAAAAGTAGATCAACATGAACCTTAGATGTGCAGGGTAAAAGTAGATCAACATGAACCCAGATATAGATCAACATGAACCCCAGATGTACAGTCCCTGAAACATTCTACTTTAATTACCATTTTTCCGTGCGGTCACCGTGCGTTCTGCTTGCGGTCAGCGTGCGTTCAGTCATTTTTGGCCGGGTTGCACGAGTGCAAAACCGGCTTATAAAATGGTGAATGTCGGGCGGTGGGCGGCGGGCGGGGAAATAATTTCTGTAACACTTTACTCAGTAACACTTATCGTAGCCTCATGACATTTAACAGTTATCATCAGCGGGTGTCCATATCGTGGGATCCGATTTCAGACCTGTCCGACATCTACTTCCTGTTTACCGACTTAGAATATTCCAGTGTTATTCTTAATAGTGCACATTTTCGTAACACTTTACTCAGCAATTAATTATCATAGCCTCATGACCTTTGATATCCATCATCAGCGGGTGGTCCCATATCGTGGGGTCCGATTTCAGACCGTTCGACACCTACTTCATGTTTACCGAACATGTTTACAGCACCCGGCCATTTCTGTCTTGACGCATTTTTCATTCATTGTTCAGCATGCGGTCACTGTTACCAAATTGCGTTCAGCGTGCGGTCACCGTTTGCTCTGCGTATGGTCACCGTGCAGTGTGTAATAAAAGTAGAACGTTTCAGAGGACTGTTCAGTGGTAAAAGTAGACATGAACCCAGATGTACAGGGTAAAAGTAGATCAACATGAACCCAGATGTACAGTGGTAAAAGTAGATCAACATGAACCCAGATGTACAGGGTAAAAGTAGATCAACATGAACTGTTACACAAAATAAACCAGTGAATAAAGCTGTACTGTATAAAGAACAAAGTACAAGTTGTGTTATGATTTCCCCAAAGAGTGGGTAAAATGTAGACAGGTCAAGAAACTAGTGTAATATTTCGGAAAGTTATAGTGTGACCATTTGAGTTTAGCCAATATGTTTCGGATTGTGGTCACGTGACAAAAGGGTATATAAAGCCCACGATCATTCCAGTGTTGGTTGCAAAGCGATCGAAGAAGACGTGTCTAAAGTTAAAAAGTAATTGCAGTATTAAGTGAGACAACCAAGAAAGTCAGCTTACAAAAGTGGTTGACCTTAACGGCAGTAGTCGTGTGTTGGAGTGGCTTGTACTCAGAGGCTTACCAGTGACAGAGGTTAGCCACCAACAGAGTAATCCGTTCTTCCTGACCTGTCTGATATATCTATAGAATTATGAAAATTCAAACAATTGAATGCCCATTATTGATTGAATGAGGTTGAATTTGAATGTTATCTTTGTTATGAATGTTGTATTTGTCTGTCCTACATTGATTGTCTGAGGTTGAATTGAATGTTATCTATGTTATGAATGTAGGGTAAAAGTAGATCAACATGAACCCAGATATAGATCAACATGAACCCAGATGTACAGTCCCTGAACATTCTACTTTAATTACCATTTTTCCGTGCGGTCACCGTGCGTTCTGCTTGCGGTCAGCGTGCGTTCAGTCATTTTTGGCCGGGTTGCACGAGTGCAAAACCGGCTTATAAAATGGTGAATGTCGGGCGGTGGGCGGCGGGCGGGGAAATAATTTCTGTAACACTTTACTCAGTAACACTTATCGTAGCCTCATGACATTTAACAGTTATCATCAGCGGGTGTCCATATCGTGGGATCCGATTTCAGACCTGTCCGACATCTACTTCCTGTTTACCGACTTAGATATTATCCAGTGTTATTCTTAATAGTGCACATTTTCGTAACACTTTTACTCAGCAATTAAATTATCATAGCCTCATGACCTTTGATATCCATCATCAGCGGGTGGTCCCATATCGTGGGGTCCGATTTCAGACCGTTCGACACCTACTTCATGTTTACCGAACATGTTTACAGCACCCGGCCATTTCTGTCTTGACGCATTTTTCATTCATTGTTCAGCATGCGGTCACTGTTACCAAATTGGTTTTCAGGCGTGCGGTCACCGTTTGCTCTGCGTATGGTCACCGTGCATGTGGTAATAAAAGTAGAACGTTTCAGTGACAAAAATTTGGTTAACCTTAAGTATGGCATAATAATAGATATAGATTGTCATCTGAGAAAACGAAGCGTATAACTATACCACTTGGCCGAGCATACTAAATTTTTATTCTCCAGCACCAATCAACGAGTTTCATGTTTTAGTCTTTTTTCTTTAATTGGTGCAGTTCATCATGGTGACTGAAGGCCGTGGTAGTGAATGGGTTTATTAACTGCATCTTATGTAATCTTTTATTGAGTAATTGTATTCTCGCTCTGCATAGTTACACTGGACATACTGGGCTGTAACCTGTTTTAGAATTTGCCAGTCGGTTTAACAGACGTTTCGGCTTCGTACTGTAGGTCGTGACTAGTAGTTCTTCGATACCCGCTGCTCGATTGGCCGAAATCAAACCTAAGACAAATAAAGAACTCAAGTCTTGGATCAAACTGCAAACCCACCAGTTACGGGTAAAAGTAGATCAACATGAACTGTTACACAAAATAAACCAGTGAATAAAGCTGTACTGTATAAAGAACAAAGTACAGTTGTGTTTATGATTTTCCCCAAAGAGTGGGTAAAATGTAGACAGGTCAAGAAACTAGTGTAATATTTCGGAAAGTTATAGTGTGACCATTTGAGTTTAGCCAATATGTTTCGGATTGTGGTCACGTGACAAAAGGGTATATAAAGCCCACGATCATTCCAGTGTTGGTTGCAAAGCGATCGAAGAAGACGTGTCTAAAGTTAAAAAGTAATTGCAGTATTAAGTGAGACAACCAAGAAAGTCAGCTTACAAAAGTGGTTGACCTTAACGGCAGTAGTCGTGTGTTGGAGTGGCTTGTCACTCAGAGGTCTTACCAGTGACAGAGGTTACCACAGCAAGTATCCGTCTTCCTGACCTGTCTGATATATCTATAGAATTATGAAAATTCAAACAATTGAATGCCCATTATTGATTGAATGAGGTTGAATTTGAATGTTATCTTTGTTATGAATGTTGTATTTGTCTGTCCTACATTGATTGTCTGAGGTTGAATTTGAATGTTATCTATGTTATGAATGTTGTATTTGCCAGTTTGAGGACATGTTTAAGGAGCTGAAGGAGAATTTTGAAGATGTCCTCGCCTTCAATCATCTGAGAGTCATCACCAGTCTGGCAAAAGCCTCGTGTCAACTAAAAACTTGCCAGATGAAGTTGGTCAAGGTAAGTAAAATGTTGGACAAAATCAGCCTTCTGAAAAAAAAAATGCTGCAGATTCTGTCACTTTCACCAAAAAAATTATTTCTGTGTACAAAAATATTTAATTTTAAGAATGCCATTAAGTCTTTACATATATTTTTACCTTTTAAATATATTTTGTAACTTTTCATTCTTTTGCTTATTTTCAACATCATCGATTTTATATTCTTACTTTTCACACATTTGTTTGGAAATTTCAGTAGTCAAAATACTCGTGATGATTCTTCATTCTATATACATTGTAGATGCATGTACATCTTCCTTCTTTATGAACTGTAAGCATTACATGTATAATAGTTAATTCATAACACGCATACACACATGGCTTCAATTATGAGGGCTACATTTCTGGGCTTCAACTGTTTTTCATTGCCAAAGTGTACTGGTGCATGTGTGTAAGATGAAATATTTTTTGTTTAATGTACAATTTTGTTCTGTTTGACAGCATTTAATGAAAGCTTTTCACTGCTATGAGCCAGAGAGCCGCCAAGACAAATTCGTCCCTCTTCTAGCAAACCTGGCAACTTTTGAGGTTTATTTTGAGATGGAGGAAGGATCAGACAAGCCAGTGAAAGAGGTACACTGCAACCTTACTGTTATCTTCTAGCAATTCATTGCAAGCCAAGATATAAGTAACAGTGAACTCGATCTTGAACACTGATATCTCGAATACCATGTTTATGTCAACTGATTGGAGGTCCCAACCACCTATTTTGCTTAGTATTTTTACCCTCGATATTCTCAAATTCACCGGATATCTCAAACTTTTTCTTGTCCATCAAGTTTGAGATAACAAGGTTTGACTGTAATACAGTACAGGCTCAGGTGGAAATTGATTTGCCCACTGGCGTCTATGGCTATTTTTAGAGTCGGTATTGAAGGTCCATAGAATACAGTGGGTATATATATAACTGTATAAAATTAGGGTAAATGTCACTTCTAATGCCCACAGTTATTCCAAGTGACCAGCACACAGGGAAAGTGAGCATTCAAAAATCCACCTGAGCTGTACTGTTCATGTATGAAATTTTGCTCATGCAACGAGCTTGTTGTTGGTTGGTCTGTGTGTGTAACACGAGAGTCTTATACTCTACAGGCACATTTTATACTTGATTGATTTGAATAATTTATAATTGATCACGCCATCATAGGTTCAACAGTGAGAAAATGAGAAGCCGACGAGCTGCGGTCCATAGGAGGTGACCTGACCAACTAAGGTCACGACAGTGGCAGCGATCGGACGCAAAGTGGACCCGCCGGTCGGATGTTTCGCATTTTCGCCTGTCGTTGAACTGATAATTGGTGTATCAAATTGTTCTTAGCGGTATACCACATATAGAGTCACATAATTATGGTTCTGTGACCTGGTAAGACTGCATTTAGCTTTGTACAACTCTGTTATGTCGATCATTGTTGGAAAGTACAATAGGTTATATATGCTCTAGCCACGTGGAAGTGATGTGTACTTTCTCTATATACGTAATTTAAAATTCGACAACAGATAAGTTCCAAATGATATGAAAAATGAATCTAATATTTTTTCGGTGGTAGTGCAGAGTTTGTAACCGGAAAACTTTGATCAGATGCGGTAGCGTCATTCGATGGCTCGAAAGTTTTTACCTGCTAAAATCTCTCTCGGAGGTGATAACCTCATATCAGCTGAAAAAAAATATAAGATTATTTCTTATCATTATAATTTTTATTTACAACAACAAAATAAGTGTTATTAGACTTTAGCTTGTTTGTCTAGGTATGTGATTGACGAAAAATATCACCTCAACTTCTTTAAAAAGGTGTATTCAAGCAATGAAATCCGCTCAGGTGGATCACGTGATAATAAAATTAAATGATATATGCCATCATAAAATAAAAAAGCTGTGTAATATTAACGTACAAATATTTGAGTGGTGTACAGTCGTATACCGCTCGTAACTTACGTGGTTATTATCAAGCAAGAATCTGAACAGTGGGCACAAACGTTACACAAAGGAAATGATGATGTAGTGTCGACATAACAAGCGAAGGGGAACAGAACTACTTGTCTATCTAAACTGGAGTTTAATTCACTTCAACATATGCTGCGTTTCAAATTTTATCTAGACAAAAAGGTCGATAAAAATTAGTAGAAAATCAGCTTCACCAAAGCACAAGGTCTATATTCCAGTGGTCTTATTAGTAACAACAGATCCATCAGCCTGCATTCTAGGTAGCGTATCATGCGTCATTATCTCACTGTGTCATTTATATCTTATTGTAACGGTCTCTGTCAGCTTATCGCTAGGCCAAGGTCAAATAAGGTATATGCATGAGTTACATGTATTTCATATAGAGAATCATGACACTATTGATTTGTAGAGGTACTCTAGTTCACTGCTGAATCATGTATACGACATATTCGAGAGTAGCACAAGTCTCATGGTCATCATTTAGTAGGTACATAGCCAGCTGGCAACTAGATCACTGCAATACTCGTCACTTTGTTAATATGGTAGCGAACGTTTCCTTCCTGCAACAATCAAAATCCAGAATGTGACTTGATAGATTGATAATAGAAATGATATTGGTTTGATCCCCAGTAAGGATTACCGATAATCATCATAAGTATGCTATCGATCGAATTAGAGCATAATCCCATTCATCATCTTTACCTTTACAATACATGATGTTACAGAGAGCGGTAATTCGAATTAGTTAGGAATACTGTATCCCCGTTTTAATTGGTTCATATAAGTTACTCTACACGAACTTCTGGGTCACTCTTGTAACACTGCAAAAGGTTGCTTTTTGCTTATCAGTTTGAGGTTTGATATTCCATGTTACTTTTGTTATCAATAAGCAGATGTATAACTGTTGATTTGGGGTTAAAAGTGTAAATAGTTCAGTTCACTATGAACTTCAATAGAAAAGCTTTGTAATACACCCATTGCTAAGGGATACAGATCTGCCCTGTGGAGCTTTGTTGATTCATACGTAAGTATGAAGTGAATGTTTCTTGGTAAGTGGGAAATGGTAAATGAGGGATAACAACAGTGATAATGAAACGAAGAACTGATTTAATAACTATGACTCTGTTGGTGTTTTTTCTTCCAGAATTCCTAGTGTTGGGGAAGTAGAACATTCATGGTCTCTGTATCTACAAACATTACTGGACTTCAAAACCCAAAATTGTTGTCAACAGTTCTGGATTGTCGTGCTGTAACCCTTCGGCATCATGGCTGGTGATGCGCAGAAGCCGAGTGTTGGAAAAGTTTTTTAAAAGTTCCAATCGTAACAGAGAAAAACAAAACAGCCATGGTGGACCAGCTTGCAGGTAATTTCTGTTGATGTTTAATGAGGTTGAAGATAGTAGGTATCATCTCGTAGTCTTATAAAAAGATGAATACATATATGTTTCTCAAAGAATTAGTCTTGTTATGTAAAATTTTTTTTCCAATATTGAATTATGACAAATTCAGTTAATCGTATTGCAATGAATGGTCCAGGTTGGTTGGAATGAAGAAACTTTTTATAAGGAACTGGTGGAATGTATTTTTTTTAATATTTCGATGGACACCAGCATTCCTGCTAGTATTTTAGAAGCAGCTTTGTTATCAACATTTTTTCATTTCTAATAACTACTTTCCGAAACTTTTCATTGGGAAAAGAACTCATGGAAAATGTCTGAAAAGTAATAAAAATAGTGTTTTCTCGTTTACTGGTAGGCAAGTAATACATCATTTTGGTTGGAGGGGGGGATTGGTTAACTTTGGATTGCCCATTCTGTCTAGTAGCAAACATTTACCTTGAAAACACTTTTCATCATTTCATCCTATGTTGATTCTGAGATCGTCTAAAAAATTTAATTTATTTTTAATTGAAGATTAACTTGGTGCATTTTATCACGAGTAAGATATAGCTTAGTCAAATGCATATTAGAATTTATTTTTATAATGATAAAATGAAGTGAGGGTATGTGCACATGTATCCGTACACTAGAATAATCATTTATTCCACTGGTCTATTTGGGTTATCAAACCTTAATTTTTACAGGTCCATTATTGTCTCTTTGGACCAGGTAGATGTTGAAACAACTGGCCCAAATCCATGTTTGAATAAGAAATGAAATGATTATGTATAATTGTTTATTTCATCTAGCATTCAGCAGGTTTTAAAAAAACAAAACAATTCAACTTTCTATTCTTATTGAAATATTTCATGGACGATGGACAGTTGATTAATGTAGTCTTCCTCATTTTTGTCATTAACACTGCAATTAGACAACTCATTGTAAAGAAACTTGTAGCAGAAGACATTGTTAGAAAATATTCTTGAATTTATTCCATTGTGTTTTTTCCAAACAAAGTCAACAAAAGGAAATCGAAAAATTGTTTTGCATCTGATGCACACACTGTTGCCTTCTTTGACTGGTTGAGAGGTTGTCAAGGATCTCTGCATATTATGTTTTACTTTCTGTCAAAAGGAGTGTACAAGAATAAGCCTGTAGCTCTAAGTGGATCCTGGATCATTGAAAACCAGTTTGGAAAGAGCTACCCCTTCATATGCAAAAAACTGTTAATTGTAAAAACAACTGGTAAACATGATAGACGGTGTCACAGGATCATTAGGCAGATTCTTTCACAGAACGTGTGAGGTTCCACATACTATCCACAATGTAAAAAACTGGACAGACATTACAGACCAGCAGTCAACAAGAACGAAGATGTTTCAGGAGATTTCTCCAAGCCCCAAGTGAGTTACAATACGGCAGAGACCAGACTTAAAACCAGATATACTTAAAGCGGTTTAATTTTCGCGGGGGGCTAAACTTTCACGATTTTTATGCTTTTAGCATTTTGCAATGGTTAAATTCACGGTAGTAAATAGTCTAAGCTTAAATCATGTACCCAAATACATTGAACAGGACTTCGCGATGGTTTTATTTCATGATAGTGATATGATCGCGAATATAGCGAAAAGATAAACCCACGTGATATTCCCACTTTACAGTACTGTAAAAACAAGAAATATTTGTGCAAACATATTTTAGCATAATAAACAATGAAAACCTTTGGCGCAAACTTATTTAGCGCAACAATAACACTGTGGTCAATAATTAAGTCACTGAAAACCTTTTAAGGATAGATTTAATTTAGCGCAATTGTACATCTGCACTTAAAGCACTAAAATAAATAGGCGCTAAATATTCTTATTTACATGTATCATTCTTGCCGACTGAGTATTAAGTTGCTGTGCATTGTATTTGCGATAATATACCATTGGATATTAAAATTAATGGGAATAATGTCATGGTGTAATCCCGACTACATTCCTTTGGGCTCTATAGGGCAAAGCACACTTTAAGCAAAAATCAAGTGGATGAAATAATGTCAGTTCGTTATAGTTCTTGATATTACAGTCGAACCTCGTTATCTTCGAACTTTGATGGGACGCAAGAAAAAGTTCGAGATATCCGTGAATTCGAGATTATTAAGGGTAAAAATACTATTAAGAAAAATAGGAGGTTGTGACCCCCAAATTCAGTTTAACATATAAAGCCATGGTATTCGAGATACATGTTCGAGAGTATCGAAAGTTCAACTGTATTTAAACTACAGGTAATGAAATGGACTGTTGTTGTAAAGTGTGTTCACTGTAACCATGATTTAATGTATTGCACTGACGATCACTGCTCAATGATTTAACCACCAATGTTTGTTGAAATCAGGATTTGCAAATTTTTTTATTTTTTTAGGATTTGCAAACTTGGTTGTACCTTAATGGATATGTATAAAATGCGATAAACTTTAAGGTGGAAATGCATGCACCAGAGAAATTTTCGTGATGAAAAATAGAAGAATATTTAAGGCAAGGTATTTGGAAAAGAAAGGTTCAAATTCACTCAATTTCGTCAAAAATGCAGTTTTAGCAGAAAGCAATTTGAAAAAAATTTAAACACCGCTGGAATCAAACCCTCGACTGCAATTCAGAAGCACCGTGCTAACTTACTGAAAGCTAGTTGGCTAGCATTAATTTTGAAATGAATTGATATATAACCCTGATAGTATATTTCATCCATATTTCGAAAGGAATCAGCCATTATGATCGTATTGTAGAGATCCCCCTTAAAATCAACTTCCAGTTTTAATCAGCAATTTTCTCCCATTTAATATTCAAAATGTTTCCTTTTTATTTCAGGTCAAAGAAAAAGAAGAAAAAAGCCTAGTTTTGTAAATTAGATGCTCCAATAAGTATGTACTACTTTTAGATTAAAATAACATAAAACCAGAATGACACGTGTTATTATCATACTCAATTGCTCTTTAGCCCAATGTCTGAATGAAATTTATTTCCTGTAAAAAGAGAAGCCGAACGTTGCATGTGATCCACCTTAGAAAAAGTGTAAGAGTTGAATGGTGCAACATTGAGAATCTTTACTCAAAATTCTGAATGCTGGAAATGGTCAGTTTTTTTTATGGATTTCTACATAATGTTCATATCCCCAAGCAAAATTCATCATTGATATTCATAGCTTTGATAATTACTTTCAATTCTTTCTATGATCTCCCCAGCTATTGGGTATAAGTCAATGAAAAAAAAAATACATTGAAGAGGGCTATTAATAGGCTATCTGTCTGATTGTCCAACCCATTTCACTATTTTGTGAATAAAATATTATAAAAGTTAAAACAATGAAAAAAACATTCATTGATACGTAAATTCATGGATGGAAATTCCCCATCCAAGCAAAAGTCTGATTACAATTTGAACTCTCAGTTAACAAAATAATTGTATTCTGTTTGTCATAACTTAGCCCAGGAAAATGTGCCCAGTGTTAGATGCATGGTCTCCACTAACTCTGGCTTGTGGGTTAGAACTGTATAGCTCAATCAGTAGAGCCAACTGACTGTTCGATGGGTTCATGAGTTTCAAGAAGATTTTTAAGATACTTGATTCATGTGTTAATCAACTAAATTAATACATAGCCCCTCACACTGCCATAATTTCACTTACGCTCTCTAAGACTTTTAAGATCTAAAATAATCGTAGTTTAGAATCGTGGTGATGTCAGTTGAAAACAGTGGTCGTTGTGACGGCAATCGTGACTGTACTAACGACCATAGTACTGTGTAATCATCTATCAATAGTCAAATTCTAGGCACGATTCTACGACACCTTCAAGAGTACAAGTAGACTTCTACGAACTTTCCAAACGACCCATGCTACGACTATGACCTCGACCACCCACTACATTCGTACGACACCACGACTCTATGCGATCGTTCTACGTTCTCCCTACGGTGCTACTTACGGCACGGTGCGGTTGTACCACGCTACCGCGACTGTTCTACGATGTAAAAGCATAGATAACGAACAGTTGACAATCTCTCGCGATCGCGTGTCATGTATTGCCACTTTTCAGACTTTACGTGTGTCAATTAAGCTGCTTTGCATGAAAGACTCGGAATCCTAGCCTTTCAATTAGCTTTTAACCCGTGGGGATCCAGGTCAGGAATAGATACCCACAATGGTCATGTACGTCTCCATTATAATGAAATATTCTCGAGTGGGACGTAAAAACAATTAGATACTAGACCAATCAATCAATAAATTAGCTTTATGCAAGGCAAGTGCCTTAAGGATTACTTTACAATCCTTTTTGTGTCATTGATGTTTGCGCACCAATGCATGCTTTCTCATTAAATGTGTAGGTATTGTGTGATTGATAGATATGAATTGTTTGTCTACTAATCTCGACAATTTACCCGACTCATCATGAACAAAGGTAATTTGAAAAGTCTGAAGGTTCTGCCACACTGGATTGATTTTTCTGAATCATGTGAATGATGGCAAATTTGCAGAGTTCGATCAGTCGGCAATGGTTTGCTACAATCTCCATCTCTGCAGTCACCTTTGTGCGATTTGTGAAAGATCATGTTCGAAGGTGGTAGATTGATCGTTACTGTAACGATCAATAATCGTACGAATTGGTGCACAGGGCACTTGACGTTTTAAAATATTTGAAAAAAAAAAAATCTTCCCGTAAAACTTAAATGAGCCAAATAATATTGAAGCAAGGTATCTCACGCCCCATCTTGAATTCCTTATTGTACAGCACGATCATTGCAGATTGTCGGCAAAAATCACATTAATTCTTAGAATTTGACCCCTACCGTTTAGCAGCAGCTCATGTCAAGGGTCCTTCTCTCGCATCCTTCATGGTGAACTGGAATAAAGTCCATTTATCGCTGTAACCAACGTCAATTATCGTCTACTGCTTCTCATCAACGACAAAATTCTAAAGGTCTGACGAAAGTGACATAATAATTGGGATAGCCCTTTTTCATTGGTCGATAAAGTTAAAAATAGGTAATATTATAATTAGAAGTAAACTTGTTTTTAAATAGCAAGCCCTGGCAATTCGTATTATCGTTAATCTATATACACTTTCACTTAATAATTATTTTTTAAACGTCTGTAAATTTATCAATGTGCTCCAACATAACTGACTAAACTTTGTGGGTTGGAGTTCAAACAGGTTGGCGATTTTTTTGGGGGGGGGGTGAGCGGATTCCAATGTTTGTTTATAAGATTTAGCAAAATTTGCGATTTGTCAGGCCTATCCTAATTGTGCCCGAGTTATTGTTTTGCAATACAATACACTACCCCTGCATTCAGTGCACACTCACCCCCTTTTTCATTCCCCCACACACATCACGAGGGAATTCTCATTTTGCGTAATGATTGTCAACTTCGTCAGACCTTTTAAATTGTCGGTTAGTGAGAAGAGTAGACGATAATGACGGTTGATTACAGCCGATAAATGGACTTTATTTCCAAATCACCATGACGATGCCGAGAGAAAGGACCTTGACAGAGCTGCTGCTAAACGGATAGGGTCAAATTCTGAGAGAATTAATGTGACCTTTTTGCCGACAATTGTAGTGATTATGCTGGTAAATAAGGAATTCAAGATGCGCGTGAGGATACCTTGTCATATTATTAGTTTACGGAAGATTTTTTTTTCAAATATATGTTAAAACGTCAAAGGCCTGATGGATTGGTGGTAGCGTACGACAATGCATGATCTGTCTGCGACTTCGAATCGAAGGTTTCGAAATTGTATCATTCAACCTTGCTGTGACTGACTTTGTCTCTTGTAACAACAGAATTGGTTTGGTCAGTATTGCTCTTCTTTCTACGGTTGTCCACGAATTTCCAAAATAAAAAACAAATTCGGTCGCAGTTAGGTTGTAAGCTCGATGTGACTGGGTCTTAGTAAGATCGTAATACGAGCGTGCTAAAACGCAGAGAGCGTGGTAGCATTTGTGTGTGATCGTAGTAAGATCGTATATAAAAGTCGTAATATAATAGTGGTATGTTCGTGACGAGAGCGCTAGTACAGCGTAGTATATCGGCGATTAGTACTCCTTTACCACGTTCTCAATACGTACAGTACCCGACCGCCCTGCGCTCTTCCCACGACACCACTACGCGTTGCCAGTCGCTCTCTTTTCACCACGACTCGCTACGAATGTTTTGAGCATGTTCAAAATTTAAGTAGCGCGGTCGTGGTCAACCACGAAGCTACGTTACCACGACCTTCAAAGACCTCACGACGACCAAGCTACGACCTGTCACGATTTAGGGCAAAAATCAACATCGTAGTAAGATCGTGTCCTGGTGTGATGGGGGCTTAAGAGCTTGTTCTGCATATGATCATTTTTTCAATTGAGACAGGCTACTGACAAACAAGTTCATATTACAGTTTCATTTGAGCATTTTGCAAATTCTAAGGTCTAAAATTGATCCTTGTTACAATAATAAGGTTTTCATAGTTTTATGTAGAAATAACATGATTATTAATAACCAATCGGGCAACAGTTTTCGGTAATGTTGTCAACTAGTAAATATAAACAAATTCCATTTAATTTGGCAAATGTCGATGCTTGTGACGAGTAATGATGATTGATAATTTGTTGTCTTACGTCCCACTCGAGAATATTTCACTCATATGGAGACGTCACGATGTAAATATGTTTTTAACGCAAGTCTTGCAATATTGATAACTCTAGAATTTTCTAGTTTGTTTAACTTGTATGAGTAAAAGACATTTTGACGAGGTCTGTACTTCAGCTGTATCAACGAACAGTTCCTGCTGTGTTCACATAAAACAGGAAAGGTTACATGTATCTTCATTTGTCTCTTCCACCTGTCATTATGCACCTATAGAATGGCTGTCAATATTTGTGTCATATGCCCATGGCATTCAACCGTAGTCATAGTGATTACACACTATGTACATGTACATCATTATATCTACATATATGTACATTGATCAGATGGCGGGTTCCTTAATTAGGTCCATCAACTGCAAAACTTCAAAATAGCAACTTGTACAACATACGCATTCGCTCACAATTCAAGAAAGAACAGTGCAAGTCGACTTTGAGATATCCCCTCATTTCAGCACGGGATATGTCCATCCAGTCTTTAGCGATAACAATTTTAATGTAGGGACACAAAATGATAATAGAGGTTAATAATTTAGTTTCAAAGAAAGTATCGAAATTTAATTTTCTGTGCGATAGATCGCTATTATACCTCGCATATATATGCTTGCATGGTATATGCCATCTTCACTTTAGTTTATGCACTCTCCATATATACTGTTCAATATTATTTTGTATGTTACATGTATGTAAGTCCAATGAGCCGCATGGCTTACGGAAATAAAGAAAACTGAAACCTCGCATAATTGACACACTATTGGCCGACACACATCAGACTGTACACGACCGCTATTGTCGATCGACAGGTCAGCAGGGGTCTGGGTCATTACCAGGTTTTATTTGGATAATGCTTTCTACACACTACCATTTTCCGATAATACGAATGAGATCTGTGTTAATGACTCTGTTCTGTATTGTTCTCAGTAGAGGTGACGGTAGCTGGAACAAGGATATTCTTGTTTTCATTGCGAAATAAGATTCAATTCTTGTTATGTAAATTAATTGGGAACAATACTCTGGAATGTAAATATTTAATCAAATAACAAGAAGTCTAGTAAAGTGTTTATTTTTAACGATAAAGCAAATATCAAAGCTTTGGAACTACAATGCATTTTGTTCAAAAGGAAAGGTATGTAATACAATTCAATTAATGATTTTAAATAACAAACTAAGTGGAAGCGACAGTGCCAGTGTACGCACTTACATGTACTTAAGCTTCTGTGACGTATGGCAAAACTTAAAATTCTTTTTGGATAATACATTACAAGAATTTGTATAGCGCCTTTCTCGATTTTAAAATCTCTAAAGCGCTTCATATTATAAGCATACAGAATGACCTGCATTATCAAAACTAGCATCGTGTACAGGTAACAGTATTATCGACTAAGAATTGTCATTTTCAACTAAACTTTAAAGACAAAAAAATCTCTGTATCAAGTTTGCATTCTGTATAAACCTCAAGATGGGGACACATATATGTAAGTACAACTATCACACATATTAAGCTTTTAGTCGAAATTTTCTCTGGCAAACAATGTACTGACTTTCCAAACATCGATCACCACGAGCTTTCGTAATACTGCTTATACGACAAACGACAGATCTCACAGACTGTAAACCTCCGTCAAGGCACCTAATATAATCCTAACACTTCACAATTCATACCAGAATCATACTGTAAGGAATGTCATATAAAATACTAACAAAAAGTGGTAACAAAAGGTTGAAAGCTTGTAAACATCTTACTGTCTTTGAAAGTTCAAACTTGTCCACATGCACTCAAATAAATACACAAGCAAAGAAAGGGCCGATGTGATAATTCAAAACTCTTATCTTGTAGTTTTTAAAATTAAAATGACAATAAGAGGCATGTGATTACTGGCAATATAATTCTACATTCAAGTCGTACAAATACCGCGTGTCATCTCTCAGAATGGTTTCTAGTTCGGAAAATAAAATTAAGTTTCCCAAATTCTGACCATAACCTGGGTAAATCGCTGATTAGAATGAATCCCAGTACGAAGATTAAAATTCCTGCTCCAAAAACCGCTCCTATGCTCTTGGNCAATCTGGGTAAATCACTGATTAGAATGAATCCAAGTACGAAGATTAAAATCCCTGCTCCAAAAACCGCTCCTATGCTCTTGGCTGATTGACGAGGATCATAGGCGCTAGTTCTAAGGCGCAAAGCCCTGGACGTCTCGTTTTTCATGATGGTTAAATTTGCCTTCAGCTCTCTTATTCGTTGTTCTAGTTTTTCTGTTTCGTTGGCTTTGATTGGTGCCGCTCCTAATAGTTTACACGGGCACTGACATCCTAAGATTAAAAAGTTACAGGTTAATAAACATAACATCTATTTTATCAGCAATATTCGTAATAATTTTGATCTCCGTGTATTTACAACATCAAAATTTATCATTTTATATAAATATTATGGCGAT
>CAJDSM010023315.1:0-16260 GCA_903981925.1 Ostrea lurida
TAATCAACTGGAAGACATACACACCATAAGCTAGTGGTAGTGGTACATTACTACATAAAAAAGGAAATTTGACGATTGCAAAGTTAAAGTAAATAATTTCTGCATTATTGGATAAGATAAGGGCCTTTTTTGCTAGGAACGTAAAAAACATATGCAAGTGAGAACGAAATGAAAATGAGCATATCTACCATGAGCTCATTGTCTTGATCACGTGAACGGAGTAATCCATAGCCAAAATCAGTGTGTACAGTACAGCTTGACAATTGCCATGCAGCACGTCAGACAGCATTTGACAAAATTACAGGCTGTACTGGCATAACGACTGTTGAATTTGCGAAATGTTGACTTCAAACTTGACTGTCTTGACTCTTCGACAATTACTTGTTTGTAAGTACAATGTAGCCTGTTTCGATTAAAAACTTGATCATACGTTGAACAAGATCTTGCGTATTGAGAGTGAGAGACATAGACCCATATACAGGTGATGATAGAATATTGCCACATGAATATTGAAAGTTGATGATAGAGAAGCTGAAATCGTCCAGTTTGTCATAAAGTTGAGTTGTTAGTTTGCCGTCAATGTTTATGTTCAATAAAATATCCAAGTACAAAGCAGAAGTGGATTACTCTATAGTGTTCTTTTATATATTTAAAGTGAAATATCATGATAAGCCAGGCCAAATGTTTTACCAAAATATAAAACGTATACCAATAAGCAAATTTCTTCATTACGTGCAAATTGACAGACATGAATTGAACAAATCTGGATTAAGATGGATCAATATTCAATCCATGAATTTGATTAACAACATACTTTTTTATTACGTTGGAAATTGTTCTGCAATTTTCAGAATCAGATATCGTATCTTTTTGTAAATGAATCACATTATACTGGAAATACTAAATAGATGATACTAAAGATAATATTGGCTGACAACTAAAACAATAGAGGAGCAATAGAATCTACATTACATGATTTATTGAAATCAAGACTGACCAACAAAATGTATGTTCAGTGACGGGAGCTATGCTGGTAAAATGACTATCCTTTTCTGCCATAAACGTGTATATCCCAAACTATAAAGGTATTGGCACTTTACCGTAATGTAGTATTCACAATATCACACATTTGTTAACACATCTGAATATTTTTCCCATTCGTTACCAGCTATATTGCTATCGAAAAAAGTTTCAACCAAAATTGAAACTCTACACGCTGCCGAATTTTTTTTAGATTATATGTGACCGTTGGAGATTAACAGAATCCTTCATTAGTACGAGTGTGTGGAAGGGAAATTTCACCGAGGGGGCAATATTCTCAGTCTAGGACGAGGCTTTGCCGAGTCCTAGATAAGGAATCTTGTTCCAGAGGTGGAATTTCCCTATCCCACACGAGTAACTAATAAAGGATTATTTTTCTCACATTTTCTTCACTGTTTAGTGTATAAACTCAGGAGCTTTGAGGCGATTTACAATTATCAATACCTTTATTTGAACTTAAAAGCAAACATTAATTAAACAGAAAGAAAGAGCATACCCGAAAATGGTTTACACTGTAAGTGTAAACAAAAAACACTCAAGGCTATCCACCAGGAAGCCATATCAAATTGAAATTTAAAGGAAACAATATAAAATATTTTGCTTTACCGTGTAACGTAAACAATAGGAAACATATGACATCACAATCAATGACGTCGCAGCAGTGTGAGATCGAAAAATCTCACATGGCAGTCTCACATGGGTAAAGTCTGTCTCACACTGGAAAATGTGAGAAAATTTTCATCTACCGGGTACATAAGCTTAATGAGAAACAATTCTAACGAGATAATTAATTCATTTGTCATATTTCTGCAAAATGATAAAATTGAAGATTATATTTTGCCAGTTGTGGTAATTGGAGTCCTTAGTGTTGGTGTGTCCTTTCTGATAGCGAAGATTAAAGGTCCAATGTCACAGGTAAACATCATGAAATGTCAAAGGTCACAGTTATCATTAAAACGAAGTCTTAGAAGTCTGAATCCTGTGCTTCGTGCAAGATTGTAACGGCTACGTAGTGTTCAGTAGCGCTACGATCTTGAAAGAAGTGCTAGGTTAGCCCATCATATGATCCATACAGTGCGTTCAATAGACCTAATTTTTTAGGGGCCTAGGCTAGCCGCTACGATCTTGAACGCAGCCCAGAATATCACTTTGTATTTGATAGTCAGCATTCTGGTGAGAATTTGGTACAATCACTGTGTCTGCATTACAGATAACATACAGTGTTTTAGCTGCCCTTGGAGGTCCCTCATCCGGGCTTTTCATTTTCTCTGTGTTCTGTCCATGGGGAAATGCAAAGGTTTGTAATTTAAATAGATAGAAGAAGTTAGAGTGTTTCGATTGAATCTTATCGAATTTGATTTTTCTAGTATTGATATATATCATATGGCGGCTCATTCAGTTTAATAATAGATAGTATTCATAATTTAAGAATTTAGAAATATGTACCATAAAATATTTTCAGGGGGTTATAATAGGAACAATGCTAATTATAGTGGTCGGGCTGTGGATTACAATCGGACAGAACTTCTCCACCACGCTGAAACCTTCCCCTGGACTTGCACCGGGTCCAACAGACAAATGTTATGACGCCGAGTTAATGGATAATATGACATTTGTGAGCACAACCATGATGTCTAATAACTCCTGGACTGATTACTATGGCGTGGAGACAACGACAGAGTTTGTTAGTGCGGTGGTGTCCCAGGGACCGTACGTTTTCGTATTCATTGAAGAAATGACTGTTATAATTTTCAAGTTTACCGGAGATTGAACTGATGTTGCCTATTTGCAAACTATATAATCCGCGTAGCGTCTACATCCGTGACGTTGCAGACGACGTCATAATCAAATTGACGACGTCAAACAATAACAAACGGTTGTGAAATAGGAATGTACTAAAATATGTTAAATGATCGTTGTTTGGTAGAATAACAGAATGTTTAACCGTGCTTATAGATCCTATATATAGGTCCCGGTTTGATAAGAAATATAATTCCATTTAACATCTCAAAACATTGGAAATTTCTGAAACGCAGGAGAGTATCTCCCTCATGAAAAACTCCTTTCCTTTACTGACTATTGGATTGAGATTTGGAATTTTTACACTTTTTCTATAAAATTCATTGTTTACTGTGTTAATGCTGATGAGAAATTGTTTTTCAATGTGCTACATAAGGTGCACCAAAATTAGTATCACATATTTTTATTGATATTTGTCGGTGACATTGACACACATACTGTAGAAAGACAGTAGAACATAACATGGTGCTTGCTAAAGGAAACGCTCTCAAAGTTTAAAAAAAAAAGAAAGAGGTAGAATCTACAGCTGAATCAAAAGCATGCTAAGACGACGTCACAAATAAGTTAGAGGCTTAAATTATTCTGTATATCCTTGATTTTCGTAATATAGTTGGATCGGTAAGTCTTTGATTAATAAAAAGATGAAGGTAACTAATAGTGATCAAACTCCTAAGTCTCAAATAAGATACAAAACAAGAGTTGCGCAAATACATACCCCTGAATACACCAGAGGTGGTACATGTATCAGATGCCTCGGAGGAGCAAGCATTCCTTATCGACCGGTCACACCCGCCGTGAGCCTATTGTCCACCGGATAGCTATACTTCTGCAGCAATGATAGTGTTGTGTAACTGAATCAAAGTAAATACTGATATATGAAGATTTCAAAATTTTGAAAGTTTTATAATTGATTTATCTCGTCATGATATTGTTACGACTACAACTTTCTTGTGCTACATTTGCTTAATACTTTCACATGTGGCGCATTGAATAACTGAACATGCATAATATACCCCTAACACACTAGAACAGATATCTATTTTTCCACACACAAAAAATCAAAATAGCTTTAAAGTGCTTTAATTCTGAAGTCAAGTCACTATCCCGGTATCATTATGTGTCTATGCATGTAATACTTAAGGAAAAACCTATTTTGGCCGTATATATCTGACCTACATTTTCAGACAAGGATTGGATCGTTTCTACTCACTATCGTACCAATGGCTGTCAGGATTTCTAATACTTGTGTCACTCACCTTCTCTTCCATTGCCAGTATAATAATAGGTAAGTTATTTTTAAATTGATCTCTTCTTTTAAATAAAAGCAGGAAAACGTGGGGAGAGGGGGTTAATAGGGCGTTACAATTAATGAATTCATGTGGTGTATTTTGGCAGATACTTTGCTACATTATAAGTGAATATTCCTGTAGACCTGATTACCTTCTCATAACACTGCCTCTCTCATATTCCTCCGTTTTTCAGGTCGTCCCGATCCTGCCACAGTGGACGTTTGGTACATCCTTCCATTCTTTGATCAATTTTTCCCGTTTCTACCCAAAAAGCTCCGAAAGAAGCTCTATGGAGGAATACCTTTTGAAAAGGCAAGCAATGAGTCGTCTTTCTCGTTCTCCATTGATAAAATATGTAAAGGCAAAGATAACACACAGTGATCAATCTCGTAAATCCTTAATATAAAACAAAACAAGAGTTTTGCAACACGGACCCCTGTACACACGTCACCACAGGTGGGATCAGGAGCCTATGAGGAGTAAACATTCCATGTCCACCGGTCACTGCCTTGAAACATGACTGTGGAAACCCCTGCAACAAAAACTTGTTGTAAATTGTATGCATCGAGTCAAAATTTGTTCATACGCAGAACAAGCTCTTGTGTATCGGATGAGTTGTGTATATTCAAGAAACCTTACATTTAAAATCATTTAGGAACCTCTTGTTGCTAATAACTGGCATCTGCCTTCCTTATTATGGAACTGTCTACTTTTGCCATGAAATGACAATGTCTTTTCTTTTTTAATAACAATACTATTAATGTTGATTGATTGATTGATTCAGAGAAAAGAATTGCTATCGGAAATAGTCGACGTTCAAAAATATGAAAGAGAATACGAAGATATATCGCTGTCTGGGAAACAGAATGGTCAGATCGAAGACGATTAGGATCATGTGATCAATGGATGCTCAACAACAATAGACATAGAGCAGAAGAACAGTCCAGGGAAAGTTATACATGTTCCAGATTCTCAAGGATAAGACAAGCACATGTGAACATTTCTATTTCCAATTTTACACAGATTAATCTAAATTATAATTATTCATGTACCAGTATTAAATAGTAATAAGCTTAGTGGTACAACGTTTACAGATGTTTAAGTAATTAGACGCATTGATCTTGCAGACAAAAGTCTACTAATATCTGATACATGTGTCGGAAAAGGCTGCAGAAATTAGATTGAATTAGCAAATTGTGTAGGAGAGCTGACCATATTGTAGATTTTTGTTCGAAATATACAATGATCTTTAATGGTTGTGGTAGATTCTTCATATTTTGACATCAATTGTCGACATTTTAACTTCTATATTCACTATATAGTATGGACACCCATTTCCGACCCTGCGCGGGATTGAACTCGTGATATGCGGAACCATACCTCCTAGTAGCGTGTGACCACGCGCTCAACCATCTAAACATATGGAATTCTCACCACGCTGTCACACACTATACGGTCATTAAGAGGGTCATACAAGATACACACTGCGTTCCTTATATTTTATAAAGCACAAATATTGCAACAAACTCTCATATAAACATAAATGCCCTAACTGAAGAAATATTAAAAAGCACGGAGAAATTTATTATGATATGGTAAACTTCTTCTGCCCCTGCACGGTCATTGAAAAATCTGTAAAAATATCAAACAAAAGCACATGGCAGACATAAATCTTGTATAAGAGCACGTTGAACGCCAATATCAACTATGAAATTACACAGATCTAAAACTAAAAATGAAAAGAAAACCAATATAATATCAAATGTTGAGTTTAAAAGAGACAGGGAGAAGAGAATCATATTAATTACTTACATGTAACGCACTGTCTTTTCATATATATTTTCTTTTTTACAATGGACCAGTTGTAGAGCTTTCCCTTACAAACAGGACAAACCTATGACGTAAACATAGGCAGTGATTGCTTCTTCGCAAAACGCTCGGGATTTAAAAGTAAGAATCATGGGTCTTTTGGGTATGACCTTAAAAATAGAGGAAACGTTTCGGGGTAGGTGATGGCACCTTAAATAACCCTCACTGCTACGATGGTAGGAATAAGCATAGGCCAAAAGTTTTGATACTTCACCTTCAACTGGTGATGTCTCAATATTAGTGAAAAAGTCTTGTCGGGGTAGAAAATAAGCTAACATCCAATGTATACTATTTAAATAGACACTATTCAATTCAAGCACATCTTGCACATAGAATCTCGTCAATTTTGACTGTCAAGGCATGTCAATGTCTTACTTTTTATACGACACAGACAATATGAAGCTAAGATGTAGTACGTTCTAAATACATTCACATATCTCAATAAATTCACTCCCAAATTCAGTCAGAATTCAGAACAGATGTGTATAGGATCCAAGCCGACATACTTTCGATTTGTGAATAAGGCAACATCTACCGTGGATAGAGCTGAACAATAATGTCCGGATTCGTAGTTTGGGATTATGTCGTGTTTTGTCTTACTATCGCGGTTTCGCTGGGTATTGGTGTCTACTATGCCTTTGCCGGTCAAAACACAACCTCAGAATACCTTGTCGGCAGTCGTCAAATGAAGGTACTTCCGGTAGCGATATCCCTGATGGTTTCATTTGAATCCTCCATTATGATGCTCGGATATCCCGCTGAAACTTACGTCAACGGAATGATGTTTTGGTTGTCAACTTTCGGATTTTTGACGTCATGCATTATTGCAACCCGTATGATCGTACCCTTAGTTCACCCGCTGAAGATTACCAGTGTAAATGAGGTAACTGCAAGGAATCCAAAATGTAACATTGAATGATATTTAAAAATAACCATTTCTCCCGTTATTTTTATCATTGTCAAATTTCATCTTCAAATTATGAATTTTTCATTTTTTATTTATAGAACATGCATTTACTATTGAAATCGATACACGTTTTTCTGCTTTTTCAGTATTTTGAATTACGATACAACAGTCGATCGGTACGCCTTCTGAATATGGCGTTGGGATACGTAAATTACGTGAGTGGTTTTAGTGCTATATTTTTCCTTGCATATGATAAAGTCAATACATCTTTACCATTTAAAGTATATGAAGATTGCAGATATATAATTGAAGTATTTCAGCTTTTTGTGGTATTCATAATTTATACTTCATTGAGCACTTGAATAATGCTTTTATTATAATAATCACTAAAACTATTCCTAGTTTTCATGGAAACAAATTGTTCTGATAATTTCTTCTAGATATTGTATATGGGCATTGTGTTGTTCGGTCCCGGTATTGCTTTGGAATCAGGTAAAAACTAACAAAAAACCACGCGACTTTGCCATAGTGAACATTCATTGATAGTACGATGGTATACATCTTCAATAAGATTGCACTTTGTTACATAGATACCTGAATGCGCCTGATTTTACTGTTTTTCAGTCACCAATTTTCCAATGTGGGCCTCCGTCCTTGTAGTTTCCGCTGCTTCAATAGTGTACACATCTATCGTAAGTCATTCAAGAATCGTTGCGTGTTTTTAAAAGTAATTAATCACAAACATCAGTATATGTACATGTACATTAAAGCTAGACAAATCAGATTCGATTTTTACAGCGCACAAAGATGCTCACGGTTGAGGTCCTATATTGTTGTATTCTTGCATCGCTGTCATATATTCAATGTCTAAACTTCTTGGCATATTTTCCTAGTATATTTGTGTCCAAATACCTTCAATATTCATATTCAAATTTTGCTTCCCCTACTTTTAATACGTTAAGAATAATCTATGCTGCATTTCACGTTTAATAAATTTTGAAAATTCTCTTTAATAGGGTGGAATAAAGGCAGTCATATGGACCGACGTGTTTCAATGTATGATCATGCTTATGGGAATATTTGCTATTCTTATAAAGGTAAGCATCTTAAATAAGACGTCTTGCATGTACATGTACACCACATAAAATATATAGCGTCATATAACGGCATCAACAATAAATGGTGTACAAAACAACGAACCAACAAAAATAATTCTCATATTTTGAATTAATATTTCTCTTCAATCATTCAAAGTATACTCTCTTGTCCTTTAAATGAGTTTTATCACGAGTTTAAAATTTCGTTATTTTTTTTATATATCTAAAGAAATATGCATTTAAAATCATCATCAAGTTTATTTGTGTCAAAAAGCTGTATTTTTCAAAGATATAGCTTTCAAAGTTTGAATTACCGAATATGCATTTTTTATCGCGATTTTACGCGCCATTACTGTGACGTCATAGTGTCATCGGAAGGCAAGAGAGCCACTTGTTTTGTTTAGAAAAGCGATCAATGATTACGTCTAAAGAGCCGTTATAAACAGATTAGCGATAATAGGATAATAAGCAGATAATCTGGTGTATTGTGCGGCACTTGGGTGTACAGACTTGCATGGGAGGAGGTTTTTTTTTTACATTCCCAGGCTCGGTCAGGAGAGAAAAGGCCATTTTTGGCAAACGGGAGGCCTTCGTCCCACCGTTTGTGAAGTCAATAGCTTTAAAAGTTGAGGTTGGAAAAAATTGTACATTCAATGTCTATTTTGATTTCTTCAACAGTTCTTAGCACTGAAGGATTATATATTCATTATTTTTTCTTTTCGTATGGTTTAAAACATGCAGGGTTGGGTCCTTTGTTTTCATGGCATGATTTTAAATAGCTTTTTTTTTAACACCTTTTTGGTCTGAGAAAGGGTTCGTTTTCCCCAGTTGAAAATCGGTAATTGAGTAGTGTTTCACTAGGAGAATTATCGCTTGCTTTTCACCTAAGTAAAAGTGAAAAATCTCATCTAGAAAATTACTACGGAAACGTAAGCTTGTAGGGCTGTGATAACTTAATATTGTGAATATTCAATTACAAATGTATCTTGAAACAGCGATCATTTTTTTTTTTGAAAATCGGAATATTCATAACCACGTTCTATATAGCATATGCATGTACACGGGCCGTTTGCACATGCTAAAATCAACAAAGTGATCAGCACGTTTTTGTTTTACGAGACGTTGTATAAGACTGCGCTTGCCACTTGATAGTGTTCAATATCCCCCAAGGCAAATGCTTTTCTTTCACCATCTTTGAGTGATAAAAAAAACAAAACACTATTTTCGTCGATGTTGAAAATATTTTGGATTTTACCTCTTGCTGAAACACCACAAAAATATTTTTTTGACTATAATATTTCACCAAACTGGTACTTCCAATTATCGCACTTCCCTGAAATAGACTTGACTTTCCACGTGTCTTTTGCAGTAAACGACTGACTTGTTACCCATCTTACTTCATGCAACAATGTATGAATTTTTAATTCAATTTAACGCATTTGTTTTTCAGACAGAGCTCTAATAATACGGCACTCAAACATACTCCTTTTGACAATTAACGATGTTGTTTTATGACAATATATCGTACATTCGTATATCACGGGTGACTTGTGAGAACACAAATTAAACGTAGTTTTATATTTTTTGTAATTTCATTTTTATAACATCGACTATTTCTAAGTTTCTATAAGGAAATATCGAGTCTGCTTAAACTTCATGAACAAAATCTTCGTGCTATGCTGAAATTAACATGATTATACCTGGTATACGCGAGGTAGAGGCTTCGCTATCGTCGCTACTTGTAGGCGTATTTTTCGTTATTATTGACTGCTAGAGGTTCAAACATGTAAGATCGAATGTTCATTACTAAAGGTATTTCATCGATGTCATAATTTCCTCTCTCCATGTTCTAGAGTTGATTTATTTACCGTTAAACTCCGAGCGTTCACGATAATCATACTATCAGCTATTCAAGATATGACATCTATGACGTCACAGTGACACGTGACCCGCTATCTCATTAACGAAAAATTGACTGCGAGGACCCTAACTTTGAGGCGTATTTACAACTAATTACGGCTTAATTGCCTTTAATTGAACTGTGATGTGTTTTAGATTAGTAATATGAATGTAATTCTGACATAATTCTAGAAAGTTTGAATCCGTGATAAAACTCCTTTAAAGGGAACGATGGTTGCTGGTGGTGTGTCAAAGGTCATTGAAATCACAAGAATAGGAAGATCGGATGTGTTTGAGTAAGTACGAGGCATACTAAGATATATATCTTGCCTTCTTTCATTGAAGTCAATGAACAGTTAAGAATATATACATTCTACAAAAAATGGACATCGAGACAAAGAAAAACATCGACCCCTGGAAACACTAGAGGTGGTATCGGTTGCTTAGGAGGAATAATCATCCCTATTTACCAACGGGATAAAACAAAAAACTTGCCGTGTCCTTCAAGTTACATATGGTATATAGATGATGTGTTATAAATTACAAATCATAATTTTCCCAATATTGTCCATTTGATATATCCGAAGAAACTCGATATAAAGGACACCACAGAATCTGACAGATCTGCTTCATATTTGGATATTTTACTTACATTGACTCTAATGGCAGACTGACAACTACACTATATGATAAGGGTGATGACTTTAACTTTGCATCGTCAACTTTCCCTTTCTATGTAGTATATTACCATATACCTGCTTATGGTGTATATCTGCAGTTGATTCGATACGCAGAGCATGCTATGCGTATGCGGATTTTTAAAGCGAGGCCACTACTAACAAGTTGAAGTTGCAGGGTTATAATGGATCTCGTTTAAAGTCATATTTCGCAAGTTCTACGGTCGCTATAATGACCTTGTTTGGATTACAAAGTATCACTAAGTCATATGTTGACTGATTTGTTTCATACCATTTGTTAGACTGTCATTTTCTTACTAGATTTGACTACGGGTAATCCGTTTACTTTATTTCGACTACGGGCTCAGGCGGTGTGACCGGTCAGCAAGGGATGCTTACTCTCCATGGCACCTATATCCTACTTCGCTTTGTCGGAGGTCCGTGTTGCCAACACTCGATTTTGTATGTTTTTTGGATTTTGATTACGTTTAAGCACGATGTTCGTTCGCTATTTGTACACACTCCGTGTGAGCCCTATGTTCGATTTGGTTGTTTTACATCTTGTAGAGATTTTTCACTGATATTGAGACATCACTATACATGTAGGTGAAGTACCACAAATTTGCACTCATGCTTAGCACTCAGGGTCGTAACAGTGAGGGTTCTGTTACGTGGCAACTCTGTCACGACATGGGACCTCCATTTTTAGGGTCACACTAGTATCTGAAAGACCCGTGATTCTCACTGCCTTGGGTCAAATGTTGTTAGATATGTTTCATTCCTAAGCCGATTTTAGTATTTTTCAATCATTCTTTACTGCCCTTTTCTTTCCAAATTTTTTAGGCTTCGAGCATCACTGATGAGAAATTATTTTTTCAAAATGTGTCACGTACAGTGCACCAAAATTCGTATCACATTTTTTCATGCATTACTACATTTATTTGATCAAGACAATGGGCTCACGGCGGGTTTGACCGGTCGACCGGGCATATGCTTACTCTTCCTAGGCACCTGATCCCACCTCTGCAGTATTGAGGAGCCCAACTCTTGTTTTGTATTCTGTTAAGACTTATTGGATTGGTTGCTGTTATTTGTCTTCGCCTTTTCTAAATACCAAGCGATTGGGGAAGGAGCAATCACTACCAATTTTAACGTCTTAAGCTTGAGGCAGTCATGACATGAGCAGGACTCGAACTCACGATCTTCCGGTAACAAAGCGAACTTTTTCCCACTGACCTACTGCGACCGGTATGTCATAGAGAAAACGGGGGAGTCCTTAAACAACATCAATATGTAATATGAAGGACCTAACAATTATGATAAATATTGATACGCCAGACAGCAATCGACGAAATCAAGGGTTGTAATTGTAATTTTTATATTTAATGAAGCAGTCCTAGAATATGTTCATAAATTTTGTTTGAGATATGATGCTGTAGTTTTTTCCCTTAGATATGAAATAAATGTGTCTAATTACAATGTAAATGATTAGAAGTGAAATTTTAACATCATTTCATGTTTTTTGATAATGCTGATACAAAAATGAACTCAATACAGCCCACGGCATTCAAAAATCCACTAATATGAATATTCTAAAACTTTGACTTGTGATATTTCATTCAAACTCGCATAATATGTTAATATATGAATGCTTGTTAAAATATATTTTTAAAAATTTGCACTTTCACAGCATAAGATTTCACAGGATCTCTATTTATATTGAAAATAATTTTTACATAATAGAAGGTTAAAAAAATATATAATATAACAAGTGCTTTGAAAACTACGCGTATATTTAAATAGTTATACATTATCTAAATACAATTCATCAAAGTAGATTTAGTGTGTTGGTAAATAAATGATGTATCGAAGACACTTTAAAAAAAACAAAACTAAAAAACAAAAAACCACGAGACGTTTGTTGAAGGAATATAAAACCGGACAATGCATTGAGATCACTTGGTATCGTCTTTTGTATAGAGCAGATATTCAAGGAAGGTCATGAAGTTAAAAATGGAGAGGTACTAGTGAAAATTTTCCCAATTTATTTTTTAAAATATCGGCGATTTAACATACGGGTATCACTGTACGAATTTTAAAAGTTTTTAATGATATTCAAACAGCCTGAATCCTTAAACCGTACGTTTCATCGAATTTATGTTTCGTGGGTGGTAAAAGTGTGGGCGGGGCTAAATGCCTGTGAGAAATGCAGCTAATGAGGAAACCCCAAGCTTAAACTTAAACTTATATATCGTTTGTGGCAAATTTATGCGCCATTTAGTATTTAAATCATAAAAGTACAAATGTTGATGAACTGAATCATGTAAATTTTAACATGAAACAAGAAAATTTATTTTTATAAATATAATGGAGGCCGCTAGCATATGCCATTTCTCTTCATCCTTTACAGATAATTTCAACGTGCAACACGTATGGTATCAATTAAACAAATATGTACCTCTGGTTTTATGTGTGGATTAAATGACAACAAATGGAAAGAAAATTGGTGTCATTGTCTATTCGACTATAAGTGATGGATATTTACTTTAATCATCTTACTAAATTGAAATACATCCAATTAAATGAAAGCAATATAAATCCACCTATAATGAGCATTGTCACTCCAGACATGACGTCACGCTACTAGACCCCTTCTCTAAGTGCGCACGATGTGGATCGTTTGGCGTCAGTAGAATATTTTTAGCAAGAAACGTTTCCATCTTGTTATACTACGTTTTCGCTTATAATACTGCCAACAATGGATGTTAAGCTTGTAATAAGTTGGTAACACGATATGTTTCAATCCAGTACTTTTCCTGTTGGGGTAAATTACCCGTAGGTTGCTTCTGTAATATGTCTTGAGACATGTTGACCACCAATCAAGATAGAGTCTCATGGGACATGTTACGGGTCAACAGGGGATGCTTGCTACTCTTGGACACATGATCCCACCTCTGATGTATACAGAAGATCGTGTTTGCCCTACTCTTTGTATTCTTTATAGGAATTATAATATGGATCACTTTGCATTATGCTAACTTAGCTATGTAAAAAGTTTTTTTTATCAAATTTTATCACCCTGTGGGGACCCAGGTTAGAATAGGTACTCAGCACCCCTTGCTTGTCGTAAGAGGCGACTAAATATGACGGTCCTTCGGATGAGACCGCAAAAACCGAGGCCCCATGTCACACCCTGCTCAAAGGCCATGGGCGCCTAGCACAGGCCTAAATTTGCAGCCCTTCACCGGCAATGGTGACGTCTCCATGAGTAAAACGTAAACAACATATAATCAATCAATCAAATTTTATCTTTAGCTGTGGCCTTCAGCCAAACATTTAGATACATCAGGAACGTTGAAAGATTTTGTATCAATTCAAATTTGGAAAGGGTATGGTAGGGCCTATATTTTGTGGCAGATTAAAATTTTCAAGATTAAATTGAACGCTGTCATTAGTCGTTTGATACTTAAGCTCGTGCATACACGTAGAATCTTCGGTGTTTAATAGCTTTAACGCTCACTCTGCATCTTATGTTGTTTTGACCGTTTGATAGCGTGAACACTAACACTACAACTGATATTGTTTTAATCGTTTGATAGCTTTCACATTGACTATTAACGTATCAATTTTTACTGTTTGATAGTTTCAACCCTGACCCGACCATTCGTCACACCTTTTGGAGTCTCGTTATTGGTGGTGGCTTCCGAATGCTAAGCTTGCATAAAGGTCAAACTTCGGTACAGCGAATAATCTCTACTCCAACTCAGAAGGACGCTAATAGGTGAGTAATCTGATTACCGTGCAGTTAATGATGTATTCAAGAGAATTAAATAGACAATAACACACAGATACATACATATGTCATGTGAACATTGAAGAAGTAATATTGTATAGGGATTTTTAAAATTAAAAAGAATACCTGTTCCTTCGTAACTATACAAGTACTGTATTTATACAATACACAGATCCCCTGCTTCGTGTAGAAGATGCGCACATGGATCAGACAGGCTTATAAGGAATTTTGTTTAAAATCACCATTTCGCAAATTCTACGCTCACTATAATGACTTTGTTTACTATTACAATTTATCGCTTTATATATGTTGATTGATTTGATTCATTCCCTTTGTTAGACTGGCATTTTCATACTAGATTTGACAACGGGTAATCCCGTATACTTTATTTCAACTAAGGGCCCACGGCAAGTGTGACCGGTCAGCAGAGCTACTGGCTAGCCTACTTTTCCATGGCAACTGATCCTGCCTTCGCATTTGTCGGAGGTCCGTGTTGCCCTGCACTCGATTTTGTATATGCTTTTTTTCTTGGGTTATAATTATGTTTAATACAATGTTAACTTCTCCAATTTATACAAAACAGAACTTTATTATCAAAAAGGTAACGATAACGACCAGTAATAGATCAGGTGATTAAGGAGAGTAAGCATACCCTATTGACCGATCAAAGCCAGCGTGAGCCCATTATCTTGATCAGGTAACATAAACTTAGTCTCCTATATTTGAATTAATAATTTGATATTCATATATCAAAGCCGTGCACTCTTTCTGTAAAATGAAAAAGAGAATAAAAATAAACATGATAAATGTATTAAACAATATTACTCAGTGTAGGGTGGATAAAAGCATGTAATTATGAAATAGTTTTGTTTTGTGCGATATATCTATTATAATCTATTGAATAAATTATCACAAACTTACTGTTTTGCAATGTCCTACCACATTGCCTTTTTCGCTTGACACATTGTCGGAAAACTTTTCGAACATAACATTATTATATGCTCCACAACGTTTGAAGACAGTATTTTACGCTGGTCATCAGTCCAGTTGACTTTAAACAAGTATAGCCTCCGACATTTTAACAAATTAACGAGAATAGATGGTTTGCAGTCGACCGCGCCAAAATTTATATCCTTTCATGTAATTTTTCCAATGATACAATCAATGCGAAATACATTTAAAAAAAAAACAACAACAAAAACCACTAGGGCGGATCAAATGCTGATGACGCATGTTTTCATGTTTGTTTAATATTGAAATAAAAGAAAAATTTATTTGTATAAAAGTTTTGGTTTACAAAATTTATTTTTTAAAAGGTTCCCCAATCATTTTGCACTACACATTCTTGACATTGAGAAAATAATGAATTAACTAGTGTAATAATTTCAGTTGATGCATTTACACCTATATCAATATTATTTTAAATTATTGTGAAACAATAGATACAATATATTATATAAATAATGACTGCAAGAGAGGGTTACAGTGGAAATTGTCACCCCGAGAAAACCATTGTTGACCGAGGCGTTAGCCGAGGTTAACAATGGTTTCAAGGGGTGACTATTTCCACTGTAACCCTTCTTGTAGGCATTATTTATTATATTATACTGAATGTCATGAATTACAAATTCTAATCCAAATGTTTTGATCAAATGACTAATGTACTGAGTAATATGCACATTAGGCCTAACGAGATGGAAAGCGTTCGATTGTGACGTCATAATACTTCTGACGCAAAAACATAACGTCAAGCATAAACATTCAAAACTTGACTAAGTAAGATGTTTACAAACATCAAGAATGGGAATAGCTACCTTCTCATCTGGGATTTGTGACCATTAATGCTGGTTTAACAATTGCAAACATCCGTTTTACCGGCATTCTCCTC